>CAWUFW010024627.1:0-57325 GCA_963921515.1 Calotriton arnoldi | reverse complement strand
TTTGTCATAAGTAAGGCTGTTAGCACTCTAGTTGTTCTTTAGAACACTCTGGGAAGCTGCAGTAGAACACAAAGGAATCAACTGACAGTCTCTGCCCTTGTTGGATGTACATGTTTTACTGAGAATGTCAGACTTCATTCTCACATGAGTGAGAAAGATAATGTGAATTTACAGAAAATATGCTCTCATTTGAGCTTCTGGAGCACCTTCCAAACCTCCATGGGACAAGCATGAGAAAATAGTGTTCTCTCAAACATGATTCATGATATCCCAGCAGAAGGTTTTTCACATGGTAAAATCACCTTAGAATACACCACAATTCCTAAAATTAGTATGGTACCATCAACAAATAAATTCTAATGTAACTAAAGCCTGTTATCACCCTTTATAGTTCTCCTTTTGGTGACCCTCAAAATCTTCTATTCACTACAATGCATTTCAATGAGGTACTATCATTTATATTGGTCCCAAGATGGCTGCCAGCAATTCCAGGATGAAGTGCTGACAGCCAATCAGATCTCACGATGACATGTGTGGTTAGGCTCCGCCCAGATATATATGTGACTTTACTTTTGATTTTCTCAGGAACTACTGAACGGATTTACACCATTTAAGCAAAAGGCACGACACTGAACCAAGGGCTACCTCTTTGCCAAATTTGGTGTAATTCCGTTCAGCAGTTCGGGCTGTAGCTGCGACTAAAGGTTCCTATGGAAAAATGAATGGGGAAAATGCGTTTTGGGACCCCCCTTTTTTCTCGGCCCCCGCTTGACGTATCACCCCGAGACTTTCAGGATAGGAGCGGACCGGAGCGCCCCAACAAGTTGGAAACTTTCGCGAAGATTCGTCAACCGGCGCCAACGTTATTTCAAATAGAATGTCGCGGATTTCCTATGGATAATAGGTTTTAACTATAACTATCTACTGGCGACCGCCAGTAGATAATTTATAACTATATATATATATATATATATATATATATATATATATATATATATATATATATATATTCACTGAAAAAACCATAGGTTTTAGGGACAGTTATAGTTAGTTGGACATTTCACTTGTACAAAACCATAGAAATTCTCCCGTTATAGTTAGTTCAGCTAACTATAACTCGCGCCCCCGCAATGCACTGCTGACATCACATCACATATTACATCACTCATGACATGGTCAGTGACATCACTGATGACATCACTGATGACATCTCAAATGACATCACTGATGACATCACTGATGACATCATCCAGTGACTGTGTGTTTCTGTAAAGTTTAAATATGTTTAATATATATAGGGAAAGGTGTATTGAAGAATGAGTGGGTGTATAAGTGTCTGAATGGATGATTTAGTACGTGAGTGACTGACTCTACAAGTGAGTGATTAAACGTATCTTACTGAATGCATGGGTTAGTGACTAAACTGTGTGAATGTCTGTATCCGTCTGTTTGTTGGTGTGTATGTGGATGCATGGATTTGCGAATAGCTACATGAGTGTCTATATGGGTTATTGATTGGTTCTCTGAGTATCTGTATGGCTGCCTAAGTGTTTGTGTGGGTGGGGTGTGTGTGACTCTGTACATAGATGTGTGAGTGGGTGATTCACTGGGTGCATGATTTCAAGAGTGCATCTGTGATGGACTGCTTGGGTGGGTGAGTGTGTGTATGGGTGTGTTAGTGAGTGAATGTATATCTCAGTGGTACATTTGCGAGTAACTACATATGTAAAAGGCAGTATATATGTGTGTTAGAGTTTTTGAAATGGCTATAAGTGAGAGTGTGTGATTGTGAGAGTGGCTGTATGGATGTGTGTGTGCTTGTATCAGTTATTGTATAAGAGCGTAAGAATGTGCTAGTATTTGTATGAGTAAGTGAGCTGGTGTGTGTATAACTGTATAGGTGAGTAAATGGGTGTGTGATTAATTTTTTGCATGACTGATTAGGTTTGTGAGTACCTCTATGGATGAGTGGCGGTGTGTGAGTGTTTATATAGGTGTATGAGTGCATATGATAGTCCTGTACTGAGTGACTGTAAGTATGAGTGACTGGAGGGGTGAGTGAGTAGATGTGTGTGTGTGTGTGTGTAGACCTAAGAATCAGTGAGTGGGTATGTAGTTATTGCTATTGGAGTGTGTATGGTTTTGCGAATGGCAGTCTGTAATTTAGAGTGGGTGTATCAAAAGTTATATTAGGGTGTGAGAAGATGCATGAAATAATCACATGGATGATGTCATCAGTGATGTCATCAGTGATGTCATTTGAGATGTCATCAGTGATGTCATCAGTGATGTCACTGACCATGTCATGAGTGATGTAATATGTGATGTCATCAGCAGTGCATTGCGGGCGCGAGTTATAGTTAGCTGAACTAACTATAACAGGGGAATTTCACGGGTTTTGTACGAGTGCAATGTCCAACTAACTATAA
Source organism: Calotriton arnoldi (assembly GCA_963921515.1). Classification (NCBI taxonomy): domain Eukaryota; kingdom Metazoa; phylum Chordata; class Amphibia; order Caudata; family Salamandridae; genus Calotriton; species Calotriton arnoldi. Next base: position 54,896 of record CAWUFW010024627.1, on the reverse strand, counting down.
CTGTCCCTAAAACCTATGGTTTTTTCAGTGAATTTCAAAGGTTTTTTAAATGCTAATTTCTAACTATAATGTGTCTGAAACCTATGGTTTTTTCAGTGAATTTCAAAGGTTTTTTAAATGCTAATTTCTAACTATAACGTGTCTGAAACCTATGGTTTTTTCAGTGAATTTCAAAGGTTTTTAAATGCTAATTTCTAACTATAACGTGCCTGAAACCTATGATTTTTAAGTGAATTTCAAAGGTTTTTTTAAATGCTAGTTTCTAACTATGCCTACAGAGGTAGGACATGTGAAGAAAGAAGAAAAACGCACAGAAAGAAGCAAAAGATGTGCAGAAAGAACCAACAGAGGAGCAGAAAGAGGCCTTGTTGCAAAATCATCCTGTGCCCACAACTTTTTCAGACGGGTACTGGTGGTAACTGACTCTGACTAACCAGAGCCAGTGCTATGCTAAAAGACACTTAGAATACAGTGAAAACACCTACATACACTAGGGAACACTATGCGTTGGGGTACCCTTGTGATTAGCATGACCTCCTCTGCAAGTCCCTAGTACATAATAGGGCAGGGGATTAAACTACCTCTTAAAACGCGCTACAGGGCGCGTTTGCACAGTGGTGAAGGGAGGGGCCTGAGGTGACATGTGTGCAAACGCACCTCGTGGCGCGTTTTAAGTTGCGCGATTAAGTCCCCTTGAATTCTGAGGGTCCCTGGGGCCCAATCTAGCCCCCAGGTACCTACAGTTAGGACCACAGAGCTGAGTTGCAGAGAGGCGTTCCGAGGCCACGCACCTTTTTTCACCTCTCTGCAACGCAACTCTGTTGTGCTTACTGAAGGTACCTGGTGGGCTAGTTGGCCCCCAGGGTCCCTCAGGATTCAAAGGGAATTAATTCCCCAACTTAAAACGCACCACAGGGCGTGTTTGCGCACATGTCACCTGAGGCCCCGCCCTCCCTTCACCACTGTGCAAACGCGCCCCGTGGTGCGTTTGAGTTGGGGGATTAGGTCACCTTGAATCCTGAGGGTCCCTGGGGCCCAACTAGCCACTAGGTACTTCCAGTAAGCACCACAGGCCTGCGTTGCAACGCCTGTAACAAATTGTGCAGTTGTGTTTAGGTAGTGAAGAGGGTCGTGCTGGGGGTAGTGTTTTAGGGTTTAGGGTAGTGCAGTGGTGTTTGTGTAGTGTAGGGGGTCATGCTGGGGGTAGATTTAGGGTTTAGGGTAGTGCAGTGGTGTTTGGGTAGTGTAGGGGGTCGTGCTGGGGGTAGTGTTTTAGGGTTTAGGGTAGTGCAGTGGTGTTTGGGTAGTGTAGGGGTCGTGCTGGGGGTAGTGTTTTAGGTTAGTGCAGTGGTGTTTGGGTAGTGTAGGGGTACTGCTGGGGGTAGTTTTTAGGGTTTAGGGTATTGCAGTGGTGTTTGTGTAGTGTAGGGGTAGTGTTTTAGGGTTTAGGGTAGTGCAGTGGTGTTTGTGTAGTGTAGGAGGTCATGTTTTAGGGTTTAGGGTAGTGCAGTGGTCTTTGGGTAGTGTAGGGAGTCGTGCGGGGGTAGTGTTTTAGGGTTTAGGGTAGTGTAGGGGGTCATGCGGGGGCAGTGTTTTAGGGATTAGGGTAGTGCATTGGTGTTTGGGTAGTGTAGGGGTCATGCGGGGGTAGTGTTTTAGGGTTTAGGGCAGTGCAGTGGTGTTTGGGTAGTGTAGGGGGTCGTGCTGGGGGAGTGTTTTAGGGTTTAGGGCAGTACAGTGGTGTTCGGGTAGTGTAGGGGTTGTGCTGGGGGAGTGTTTTAGGGTTTAGGGCAGTGCAGTGGTTTTCGGGTAGTGTAGGGGGTCGTGCTGGGGGAGTGTTTGAGGGTTTAGGGCAGTGCAGTCGTGTTCGGGTAGTGTAGGGGTTGTGCTGGGGGTAGTATTTTAGGGTTTAGGGTAGTGCAGTGGTGTTCGGGTAGTGTAGGGGGTCATGCTGGGGGTAGTGTTCTAGGGTTTAGGGCAGTGCAGTGGTGTTTGGGCAGTGTAGGGGGTAATGCTGGGGGTGGTGTTTTAGGGTTTAGGGCAGTTCAGTGGTGTTCGGGTAGTGTAGGGGGTCGTGCTGGGGGTGGTGTTTCAGGGTTTAGGGCAATGCAGTGGTGTTCGGGCAGTGTAGGGGGTGGTGTTTTAGGGTTTAGGGCAGTGCAGTGGTGTTCGGGCAGTGTAGGGGGTCGTGCAGGGGGTGGTGTTTCAGGGTTTAGGGCAGTGGTGTTCGGGCAGTGTAGAGGGTCATGCTGGGGGTGGTGTTTCAGGGTTTGGGGCAGTACAGTGGTGTTCGAGCAGTAAAGGGGGTCGTGCTGGGGGTGGTGTTTCAGGGTTTAGGACAGTGCAGTTGTGTTCGGGCAGTGTAGGGGTCGGTGCAGGGGGTGGTGTTTCAGGGTTTAGGGCAGTGCAGTGGTGTTCGGGCAGTGTAGGGGGTAGTGCAGGGGGTGGTGTTTCAGGGTTTAGGGCAGTGCAGTGGTGTTCGGGCAGTGTAGGGGGTCATGCAGGGGGTGGTGTTTCAGGGTTTAGGGCAGTGCAGTGGTGTTCGGGCAGTGTAGGGGTCATGCTGGGGCTGGTGTTTCAGGGTTTAGGGCAGTACAGTGGTGTTCGGGCAGTGTAGGGGGTCGTGCTGGGGCTGGAGTTTCAGGGTTTAGGGCAGTGCAGTGGTGTTCGGGCAGTGTAGGTGGTCGTGCTGGGGCTGGTGTTTCAGGGTTTAGGGCAGTGCAGTGCAGTGGTGTTCGAACAGTGTAGGGGTCATGCTGGGGCTGGTGTTTCAGGGTTTAGGGCAGTGCAGTGGTGTTCGGGCAGTGTAGGGGGTCTTGCTGGGGCTGGTGTTTCAGAGTCTAGGGCAGTGCAGTGGTGTTCGGGCAGTGTAGGGGGTCTTGCTGGGGCTGGTGTTTCAGGGTTTAGGGCAGTACAGTGGTGTTCGGGCAGTGTAGGGGTCGTGCTGGGGGTGTTTCAGGGTTTAGGGCAGTGCAGTGGTGTTCGGGCAGTGTAGGGGGTCGTGCTGGGGCTAGTGTTTCAGGATTTAGGGCAGAGCAATGGTGTTCAGGCAGTGTAGGGGTTTTGCTGTAGGTGGTGTTTCAGGGTTTAGGGCAGTGCAGTGGTGTTCGTGCAGTGTAGGGGGTGGTGTTTCAGGGTTTAGGGCAGTGGTGTTCAGGCAGTGTAGGGGGTCTTGCTGGGGTTGATGTTTCAGGGTTTAGGGCAGTGCAGTGGTGTTCGAGCAGTGTAGGGGGTCGTGCTGGGGGTGGTGGTTCAGGGTTTAGGGCAGTGCAGTGGTGTTCCGGCAGTGTAGGAGGTCGTGCAGGGGGTGGTGTTTCAGGGTTTAGGGCAGTGCAGTGGTGTTCGGGCAGTGTAGGGGGTCATGCTGGGGGTTGGTGTTTCAGGGTTTAGGGCAGTGCAGTGGTGTTCTGGCAGTGTAGGGGGTCTTGCTGGGGGTGGTGTTTCAGGGTTTAGGGCAGTGGTGTTCGGGCAGTGTAGGGGGTCTTGATGGGGGTGATGTTTCAGGGTTTAGGGCAGTGCAGTGGTGTTTGGGCAGTGTAGGGGGTCTTGCTGGGGGTAGTGTTTCGGGGTTTAGGGCAGTGCAGTGGTGTTCGTGCAGTGTAGGGGGTCGTGCTGGGGGTGGTGTTTCAGGGTTTAGGGCAGTGCAGTAGTGTTCGATCAGTGTAGGGGATCGTGCAGGGGGTGGTGTTTCGGGGTTTAGGGCAGTGCAGTGGTGTTCGGGCAGTGTAGGGGGTCGTGCTGGGGGTGGTGTTTCAGGGTTTAGGGCAGTGCAGTGGTGTTCGGGCAGTGTAGGGGTCGTGCTGGGGTTGGTGTTTCAGGGTTTAGGGCAGTGCAGTGGTGTTCGGGCAGTGTAGGGGGTCGTGCTGGGGGTGGTGTTTCAGGGTTTAGGGCAGTGGTGTTTGGGCAGTGTAGGGGGTCTTGCTGGGGTGATGTTTCAGGGTTTAGGGCAGTGCAGTGGTGTTCGGGCAGTGTAGGAGGTCTTGCTGGGGGTAGTGTTTCAGGGTTTAGGGCAGTGCAGTTTGTGTTCGGGCAGTGTAGGGGGCGTGCTGGGGGTGGTGTTTCAGGGTTTAGGGCAGCGCAGTGGTGTTCGGGCAGTGTAGGGGGTCGTGCAGGGGGTGGTGTTTCAGGGTTTAGGGCAGTGGTGTTCGGGCAGTGTAGAGGGTCATGCTGGGGGTGGTGTTTCAGGGTTTGGGGCAGTACAGTGGTGTTCGAGCAGTAAAGGGGGTCGTGCTGGGGGTGGTGTTTCAGGGTTTAGGGCAGTGCAGTTGTGTTCGGGCAGTGTAGGGGTCGGTGCAGGGGGTGGTGTTTCAGGGTTTAGGGCAGTGCAGTGGTGTTCGGGCAGTGTAGGGGGTAGTGCAGGGGGTGGTGTTTCAGGGTTTAGGGCAGTGCAGTGGTGTTCGGGCAGTGTAGGGGGTCATGCAGGGGGTGGTGTTTCAGGGTTTAGGGCAGTGCAGTGGTGTTCGGGCAGTGTAGGGGGTCATGCTGGGGCTGGTGTTTCAGGGTTTAGGGCAGTACAGTGGTGTTCGGGCAGTGTAGGGGGTCGTGCTGGGGCTGGAGTTTCAGGGTTTAGGGCAGTGCAGTGGTGTTCGGGCAGTGTAGGTGGTCGTGCTGGGGCTGGTGTTTCAGGGTTTAGGGCAGTGCAGTGCAGTGGTGTTCGAGCAGTGTAGGGGTCATGCTGGAGCTGGTGTTTCAGGGTTTAGGGCAGTGCAGTGGTGTTCGGGCAGTGTAGGGGGTCTTGCTGGGGCTGGTGTTTCAGAGTCTAGGGCAGTGCAGTGGTGTTCGGGCAGTGTAGGGGTCTTGCTGGGGCTGGTGTTTCAGGGTTTAGGGCAGTGCAGTGGTGTTCGGGCAGTGTAGGGGGTCGTGCTGGGGGGTGTTTCAGGGTTTAGGGCAGTGCAGTGGTGTTCGGGCAGTGTAGGGGGTCGTGCTGGGGCTAGTGTTTCAGGATTTAGGGCAGAGCAATGGTGTTCAGGCAGTGTAGGGGTTTTGCTGTAGGTGGTGTTTCAGGGTTTAGGGCAGTGCAGTGGTGTTCGTGGCAGTGTAGGGGGTGGTGTTTCAGGGTTTAGGGCAGTGGTGTTCAGGCAGTGTAGGGGGTCTTGCTGGGGTTGATGTTTCAGGGTTTAGGGCAGTGCAGTGGTGTTCGAGCAGTGTAGGGGGTCGTGCTGGGGGTGGTGGTTCAGGGTTTAGGGCAGTGCAGTGGTGTTCCGGCAGTGTAGGAGGTCGTGCAGGGGTGGTGTTTCAGGGTTTAGGGCAGTGCAGTGGTGTTCGGGCAGTGTAGGGGGTCATGCTGGGGGTTGGTGTTTCAGGGTTTAGGGCAGTGCAGTGGTGTTCTGGCAGTGTAGGGGGTCTTGCTGGGGGTGGTGTTTCAGGGTTTAGGGCAGTGGTGTTCGGGCAGTGTAGGGGGTCTTGATGGGGGTGATGTTTCAGGGTTTAGGGCAGTGCAGTGGTGTTCGGGCAGTGTAGGGGTCTTGCTGGGGGTAGTGTTTCGGGGTTTAGGGCAGTGCAGTGGTGTTCGTGCAGTGTAGGGGGTCGTGCTGGGGGTGGTGTTTCAGGGTTTAGGGCAGTGCAGTAGTGTTCGATCAGTGTAGGGGATCGTGCAGGGGTGGTGTTTCGGGTTTAGGGCAGTGCAGTGGTGTTCGGGCAGTGTAGGGGGTCGTGCTGGGGTGGTGTTTCAGGGTTTAGGGCAGTGCAGTGGTGTTCGGGCAGTGTAGGGGTCGTGCTGGGGCTGGTGTTTCAGGGTTTAGGGCAGTGCAGTGGTGTTCGGGCAGTGTAGGGGGTCGTGCTGGGGGTGGTGTTTCAGGGTTTAGGGCAGTGGTGTTTGGGCAGTGTAGGGGGTCTTGCTGGGGGTGATGTTTCAGGGTTTAGGGCAGTGCAGTGGTGTTCGGGCAGTGTAGGAGGTCTTGCTGGGGGTAGTGTTTCAGGGTTTAGGGCAGTGCAGTTTGTGTTCGGGCAGTGTAGGGGGCGTGCTGGGGGTGGTGTTTCAGGGTTTAGGGCAGTGCAGTGGTGTTCGGGCAGTGTAGGGGGTCGTGAAGGGGGTGGTGTTTCAGGGTTTGGGGCAGTACAGTGGTGTTCGAGCAGTAAAGGGGGTCGTGCTGGGGGTGGTGTTTCAGGGTTTAGGGCAGTGCAGTTGTGTTCGGGCAGTGTAGGGGTCGGTGCAGGGGGTGGTGTTTCAGGGTTTAGGGCAGTGCAGTGGTGTTCGGGCAGTGTAGGGGGTAGTGCAGGGGTGGTGTTTCAGGGTTTAGGGCAGTGCAGTGGTGTTCGGGCAGTGTAGGGGGTCATGCAGGGGGTGGTGTTTCAGGGTTTAGGGCAGTGCAGTGGTGTTCGGGCAGTGTAGGGGGTCATGCTGGGGCTGGTGTTTCAGGGTTTAGGGCAGTACAGTGGTGTTCGGGCAGTGTAGGGGGTCGTGCTGGGGCTGGAGTTTCAGGGTTTAGGGCAGTGCAGTGGTGTTCGGGCAGTGTAGGTGGTCGTGCTGGGGCTGGTGTTTCAGGGTTTAGGGCAGTGCAGTGCAGTGGTGTTCGGGCAGTGTAGGGGTCATGCTGGGGCTGGTGTTTCAGGGTTTAGGGCAGTGCAGTGGTGTTCGGGCAGTGTAGGGGGTCTTGCTGGGGCTGGTGTTTCAGAGTCTAGGGCAGTGCAGTGGTGTTCGGGCAGTGTAGGGGGTCTTGCTGGGGCTGGTGTTTCAGGGTTTAGGGCAGTGCAGTGGTGTTCGGGCAGTGTAGGGGGTCGTGCTGCGGGGTGTTTCAGGGTTTAGGGCAGTGCAGTGGTGTTCGGGCAGTGTAGGGGGTCGTGCTGGGGCTAGTGTTTCAGGATTTAGGGCAGAGCAATGGTGTTCAGGCAGTGTAGGGGGTTTTGCTGTAGGTGGTGTTTCAGGGTTTAGGGCAGTGCAGTGGTGTTCGTGCAGTGTAGGGGGTGGTGTTTCAGGGTTTAGGGCAGTGGTGTTCAGGCAGTGTAGGGGGTCTTGCTGGGGTTGATGTTTCAGGGTTTAGGGCAGTGCAGTGGTGTTCGAGCAGTGTAGGGGGTCGTGCTGGGGGTGGTGGTTCAGGGTTTAGGGCAGTGCAGTGGTGTTCCGGCAGTGTAGGAGGTCGTGCAGGGGTGGTGTTTCAGGGTTTAGGGCAGTGCAGTGGTGTTTGGGCAGTGTAGGGGGTCATGCTGGGGGTTGGTGTTTCAGGGTTTAGGGCAGTGCAGTGGTGTTCTGGCAGTGTAGGGGTCTTGCTGGGGGTGGTGTTTCAGGGTTTAGGGCAGTGGTGTTCGGGCAGTGTAGGGGGTCTTGATGGGGGTGATGTTTCAGGGTTTAGGGCAGTGCAGTGGTGTTCGGGCAGTGTAGGGGGTCTTGCTGGGGGTAGTGTTTCGGGGTTTAGGGCAGTGCAGTGGTGTTCGTGCAGTGTAGGGGGTCGTGCTGGGGGTGGTGTTTCAGGGTTTAGGGCAGTGCAGTAGTGTTCGATCAGTGTAGGGGATCGTGCAGGGGTGGTGTTTCGGGGTTTAGGGCAGTGCAGTGGTGTTCGGGCAGTGTAGGGGGTCGTGCTGGGGGTGGTGTTTCAGGGTTTAGGGCAGTGCAGTGGTGTTCGGGTAGTGTAGGGGTCGTGCTGGGGCTGGTGTTTCAGGGTTTAGGGCAGTGCAGTGGTGTTCGGGCAGTGTAGGGGGTCGTGCTGGGGGTGGTGTTTCAGGGTTTAGGGCAGTGGTGTTTGGGCAGTGTAGGGGTCTTGCTGGGGGTGATGTTTCAGGGTTTAGGGCAGTGCAGTGGTGTTCGGGCAGTGTAGGAGGTCTTGCTGGGGGTAGTGTTTCAGGGTTTAGGGCAGTGCAGTTTGTGTTCGGGCAGTGTAGGGGCGTGCTGGGGGTGGTGTTTCAGGGTTTAGGGCAGTGCAGTGGTGTTCGGGCAGTGTAGGGGGTCGTGAAGGGGTGGTGTTTCAGGGTTTAGGGCAGTGCAGTGGTGTTCGGGCAGTGTAGGGGTCGTGCTAGGGTTGGTGTTTCAGGGTTTAGGGCAGTGCAGTGGTGTTCGGGCAGTTTAGGGGGTCGTGCAGGGGCTGGTGTTTCAGGGTTTAGGGCAGTGCAGTGGTGTTCGGGCAGTGTAGGGAGTCGTGCTGGGGGTAGTGTTTTAGGGTTTAGGGTAGTGCAGTGGTGCTTGTGTAGTGTAGGGGGTCGTGCTGGGGGTAGTGTTTTAGGGTTTAGGGTAGTGCAGTGGTGTTTGTGTAGTGTAGGGGGTCATGTTTTAGGGTAGTGCAGTGGTGTTTGGTAGTGTAGGGGGTCGTGCTGGGGGTAGTGTTTTAGGGTTTAAGGTAGTGCAGTGGTGTTTGTGTAGTGTAGGGGGTCATGCTGGGGGTAGTGTTTTAGGGTTTAGGGTAGTGCAGCTGTGCTTGTGTAGTGTAGGGGTCGTGCTGGGGGTAGTGTTTTAGGGTTTAGGGTAGTGCAGTGGTGTTTGTGTAGTGTAGGGGTCATGTTTTAGGGTAGTGCAGTGGTGTTTGGGTAGTGTAGGGGGTCGTGCTGGGGGTAGTGTTTTAGGATTTAGGTTAGTGCAGTGGTGTTGGGGTAGTGTTTTAGGGTTTAAGGTAGTGCAGTGGTGTTTTTGTAGTGTAGGGGGTCATGTTTTAAGATGCAACGCTCCAATACCTGACCAGTCTGCACTACATAAAACTGCAAAAAAACTAAAAATAAAAAGTGTTTTGCACACTTTTGTCATTGGGCTATATGTGGGCTACATCTGGGTAATATTTGTGCTACATTTGGGCTCTTTTTTCACTGGTGGCCATCTTGGAAGACTTCTTTGTTATGAAGTTTCCTAATTTCCTCATTTACTGCAGTCTCCTCAGTAGGAAATGCTTTCAGTTTTTTACTTTGATTCCATCAAGAAGGCATTCAGATGTGTCACACATTTGCCATAAATTCAGAATGTTAGCACTCTAGTTGTTCATTAGATCACTGTAGTAAAGCTACTGCTCACCAAGGAGTTAACTGGAAGTCTACTGCTGGTATTGAAAGTGATTGTTTCAGTCTGCATGTCAGAATTTTCTAATGAAATAGAAGAGGATTTGAGATCTCACTTAAAACATGCACTAATTTTTCTTTCTACAGCACTAACCATAATTTCTATGGCAAAATGAACCCCCTCATTTTGTTCCTTTTTAAATTAAATGTTTTAAGTGTTACCAGTTTATTCCAATCAAGATGGCTTCAGGTGTGCCATACTTTTGTCATAAGTAAGGCTGTTAGCACTCTAGTTGTTCTTTAGAACACTCTGGGAAGCTGCAGTAGAACACAAAGGCATCAACTGACAGGCTGCTCCTGTTGAAATATAACAGGAAGATATTTGAGATCACACTTGAAACATGTCCTAATTTTTCTTTCTACAGCACTAACCATAATTTCTATGACAAAATGAACCCCATCATTTTGTTCCTTTTTAAATTAAATGTTTTAAGTGTTACCAGTTTATTCCAATCAAGATGGCTTCAGGTGTGCCATACTTTTGTCATAAGTAAGACTGTTAGCGCTCTAGTTGTTCTTTAGAACACTCTGGGAAGCTGCAGTAGAACACAAAGGCATCAACTGACAGGCTGCTCCTGTTGAAATATAACAGGAAGATATTTGAGATCACACTTGAAACATGTCCTAATTATTCTTTCCAGAGCACTAACCATAATTTCTATGACAAGATGAACCCCATCATTTTGTTCCTTTTTAAATTAAATGTTTTAAGTGTTACCAGTTTATTCCAATCAAGATGGCTTCAGGTGTGCCATACTTTTGTCATAAGTAAGGCTGTTAGCACTCTAGTTGTTCTTTAGAACACTCTGGGAAGCTGCAGTAGAACACAAAGGAATCAACTGACAGTCTCTGCCCTTGTTGGATGTACATGTTTTACTGAGAATGTCAGACTTCATTCTCACATGACTGAGAAAGATAATGTGAATGTACAGAAAATATGCTCTCATTTTAGCTTCTGGAGCACCTTCCAAAACTGTATGGGACAAGCATGTGAAAATAGTTTTCTCTCAAACATGATTCATGATATCCCAGCAGAAGGTTTTTCACAGGGTAAAATCACCTTAGAACACACCACAATTCCTGAAATTAGTATGGTACCATCAACAAATGAATTCTAATGTAACTAAAGTCTGTTATCACCCTTTATAGTTCTCCTTTTGGTAACCCTCAAAATCTTCGATTCACTACAATGCATTTCAATGGGGTACTATCATTTATATTGGTCCCAAGATGGCTGCCAGCAATTCCAGGATGAAGTGCTGACAGCCAATCAGATCTCACGATGACATGTGTGGTTAGGCTCCGCCCAGATATATATGTGTTTTTACTTTTGATTTTCTCAGCAACTACTGAACGGATTTACACCATTTAACAAAAAGGGTTTTTTTAACCAAGAACTACCTCTTTGCCAAATTTGGTGTAATTCCGTTCAGCAGTTCGGGCTGTAGCCTTGCATAAAGTTTCCTATGGGAAATTGATTTTTTGACTCTTATTTTTTTAATTTCTCCGCAACTACTGAACGGATTTACACCATTTAACAAAAAGGGTTCTTTCTGAACCAAGAACTACCTCTTTGCCAAATTTGGTGTAATTCCGTTCAGCAGTTCGGGCTGTAGCCGTGTCTAAAGTGAGTGGATGTGTGTGTAGACCTAAGAATCAGTGAGTGGGTATGTAGTTTTTGGTGTTGGAGTGTCTATGGTTTTGAGAATGGCAGTCTGTAATTTAGAGTGGGTGTATCAAAAGTTATATTAGGGTGTGAGAAGATGCATGAAATTATCACATGGATGATGTCATCAGTGATGTCATTTGAGATGTCATCAGTGATGTCACTGACCATGTCATGAGTGATGTAATATGTGACGTCATCAGCAGTGCATTGCGGGGGCGCGAGTTATAGTTAGCTGAACTAACTATAACAGGGGAATTTCACGGGTTTTGTACGAGTGCAATGTCCAACTAACTATAACTGTCCCTAAAACCTATGGTTTTTTCAGTGAATTTCAAAGGTTTTTTAAATGCAAATTTCTTACTATAACGTGTCTGAAACCTATGGTTTTTTCAGTGAATTTCAAAGGTTTTTTAAATGCTAATTTCTAACTATAACGTGCCTGAAACCTATGGTTTTTTCAGTGAATTTCAAAGGTTTTTTAAATGCTAATTCCTAACTATAACATGTCTGAAACCTATGGTTTTTTTCAGTGAATTTCAAGGTTTTGTAAATGACAATTTTTAAATGTATTAATTGTTATATTTATTTTTTTGATACTGATTTTCTACATTTTTTAAAACTATTTATTTTTTAAATTACATTGTAATTACATTATACATTACATTACAAAATATACTTTCTCAGAATGAATTACTTTAGTTTAAATTCTTTGCAAATAGGCAATAGACTTTTAAGTACAGTAGTTACAGTTGTTGCAATAGGCAACACAATTTTAAACACAATGCAACATTGAGCTCAATGTGAATTTCAAGTTAAATGCAATTAGTTACTTTATGGATTACTTTTCTAACCACAGGACTGGATCCTAGATTCAGTCCTGGGACATCTCCTGTAAACAGTTGAGTAAAAGCGTTTTGGTTACAGTACTGATTTTTAAGGAATATTATTGTATTTTAAAAGTTGACACTTAGAAACTTTTTCACATAGATTCACCAATGTTATCCTATGGCTGGAAATTCACTTAGCAGGTAAGTAGTGTTATCGTTACTTTTTCTTACTCAGTGGTGGATCCTGGATCCAGCACTGGTGCATCTCCTGTAAACAGTTGAAAGAATGCGTTTAAGTCATACAGGCGATTTTTAACGAATATTTGTAGTTTGTGAAAATTGACACTTTGAAACTTTTCTGCTGAAAACCAGACAATGGATTCCTATGGAAGGAAATACAAGTTACTGGTAAGTACGGTTAGAATTACTTTTCAGGGTCAGTGCTGGGCTAAAAGATGCAGCACTGGGTTCTCTCTTGATAACAGGTGAGTAAATCGGAATTCGTAGTTCGTCTGATTTTAGAGGAATATTATAAAGTTCCAAAACTCCACACTTAGAAGAATTGCCAAGTGAAACCAGTCAATGTTAGCCTATGGAAGGAAATTCAAGTTCCTGGTAAGTACGGTTAAAATTACTTTTCAGGATCAGTACTGGGCTAAAGATGCAGCACTGGGTTCTCTCCTGATAACAGGTGAGTAAATTGGAATTCGTAGTTCGGCTGATTTTAGAGGAATATTATAAAGTTCTAAAACTCCACACACAGAAGAATTTCCAAGTGAAACCAGTCAATGTTAGCCTATGGAAGGAAATTCAAGTTGCTGGTAAGTACGGTTAAAATTACTTTTCAGGATCAGTACTGGGCTGAAAGATGCAGCACTGAGGTCTCTCCTGATAACAGGTGAGTAAATCGGAATCCGTATTTCGGCTGATTTTAGAGGAATATTATAAAGTTCCAAAACTGCACACTTAGAAGAATTTCCAAGTGAAACCAGTCAATGTTAGCCTATGGAAGAAAATTCAAGTTACTGGTTAGTACGGTTAGAATTACTTTTCAGGACCAGTACTGGGCTGAAAGATGCAGCACTGAGGTCTCTCCTGATAACAGGTGAGTAAATCGGAATTCGTATTTCGGCTGATTTTAGAGGAATATTTGCACAATGGTGAAGGGAGGGGGCGGGGCCTGAGGTGACATCTGTGCAAACGCGCCCCGTGGCGCGTTTTAAGTTGGGGGATTAAGTCCCCTTGAATCATGAAGGTCCCTGGGGGCCAACTAGCCCACCAGGAACCTCCAGTATGCGCCAGGGGCTGCGTTGCAGAGACGTGTACAGAGGCCACACCCCTTTTACACCTCTCTGCAACGCAGCTCTGTGGCGCTTTCTGGACGTACCTGTTGGGCTAGTTGGCCCCCAGGGACCCTCAGGATTGAAGGGGATTTAATTCCCCATCTTAAAATGCGCCACGGGGCCTGTTTGCACACGTCACCTGAAGCCCCTCCCCCTCCCTTCACCACTGTGCAAACGCGCCCCGTGGCGCATTTTAAGTTGGGGGATTAAGTCCCCTTGAATCCTGAGGGTCCCTGGAGTCCAACTAGCCCACCATGTACCTCCAAAAAGCGCCACAGAGCTGCGTTGCAGAGAGGTGTAAAAAGGGGCGTGGCCTCTGTACACCTCTCTGCAACGCAGCCCCCTGGCGCATACTGGAGGTTCCTGGTGGGCTAGTTGGCCCCCAGGGACCCCCAGGATTCAAGGGGAAATCGTTCCCCATCTGCAAACGCGCCAGGGGACGCATTTGCAGAGTGCTGCAGGGTGGGGGCGGGGCCTCCGGCACGATGCCGGTCTTTTTTTTTGTATGGGAGGGGGGCTGCGTGGCCCTCCTTCCCTTGGCCTCTTTTGGCCCCGGGGACGCCATCCCCCGGGGCATGAGGATTTTCATTTTTTTTAAAAATGATAATAAAACGGGAAGGGGGCCGCGTGGCCCCCCTTCCCTGGGCCTATATTGACCCCGGGGACCCCATCCCCCGGGGCATGCCCTCTTTTTTTTTATTTTTAAATATTTGGAGGGGGGCTGCGTGGCCCCCCTCCTCAGGCCATTTAAGGCCCCAGGGTCCCCATCCCCCGGGGCTGGCCTTTCATTTTTTAAAAAAAATTTGGGGGGGAGGGGGGCCGTGTGGCCCCCCTCCCGGGCCACTACTGTCCCCGGGGACCCCATCCCCCGGGGCTGGCCCTCTCCATTGGGGACTGTGGGGGGTCCCCAATCCCCCCACAGTCCCGCCGGCTCCCCGCGTCCCTTGGGAGCCGGCATTGCCATTCCACATGGGGAGCTGCTAAGATGCAGCTCCCCATGTGGAAAGCAATGTGCTTTGGATATTGGAAGAGAGAGCAGGTTTCCCTGCTCTCTCTTCCAATATCCAAAGCAGTTTGCTATGACAGGACGGGAGCCGCGAGGCTCCCGTCCTGTCATAGCAAACTACAGTGTCCCGGGGGTAGGCACCCCGGGACACTGCAGGAGCCGGCCCTGGGGGGTGGCGGTCCCCAGGGCCATCAAGGGCTTCAGGAGGGGGGCCGCGCGGCCCCCCTCCCTTGAATTGCACAGCCCCGGGGAGGTGGTGGTCCCCAGGGCTCTGGGGGTCCGTAACGGACCCCCACATTTATTTTCTATGTGCCCCAGGGAGGTGGTGGTCCCCGGGGCATGTGGGGGGTCTGGAGCCCCCCCACACGTTATTTAAAATATAAAAACGAAACCCCGGGGGTGGCGGTCCCCGGGGCTGCCGGAGGGCAGGAGAGCCCTCCCGCACCATTTTTTTTTATTAAGCCCCGGGGGGTGGCGGTCCCCGGGGCTTGGGGGGGCCCCCCCATATAAACAATAAACCCACCCCCCGCATGCCCCCGGGACTTGGGCCACCCGGGGGCAAATTTGCATTGAAGCGAGGGAGACCGCGCTTCGATTTTTTCTCGGCAGGATCCGCGCACCCTGAGCGCATCCTGCCGATTTAAAAAATGCTTTTTCTGCCCAGGGGTCCTTGTGGGACCCCTGAGCAGACCTAGGGAGTCAGGGTGTTTCTACCCTGCCCCCTTTTTGCGCTTTGCGCACTTGTTTCTGTCCCTCGGTTCTACTGAGGGACAAAATGGCTGCCAACACTTCCTGATTTGGAGTATTGACAGACAATTAGCATGCAGCTCGTGATCGGGAGGGTGCGCTAATCCGACGTGGCCATAGATATATATGTGATTTTCATTTTGATTTTCTCAGGAACTACTGAACGGATTTACACCATTTAACAAAAGGGTTCTTTCTGAACCAAGAACTACCTCTTTGCCAAATTTGGTGTAATTCCGTTCAGCATTTCGGGCTGTAGCCGTGTCTAAAGTTTCCTATGGAAAAATGAATGGGGAAAACACGTTTTGGGACCCCCCTTTTTCTCGGCCCCCGCTTGACGAATCACCCCGAGACTTTCAGGGTAGGAGCGGACCGGAGCGGGCCATAAAGTTTGAAAATTTCGCGAAGATACGTCAACCGGCAAGAGAGTTATTTCAAATAGAATGTCGCGGATTTCCTATGGAAAATAGGTCCTAACTATAACTATCTACTGGCGACCGCCAGTAGATTATATATATATATATATATATATATATATATATATATATATTTCACCGAAGTCACACTCTTACGTCCAAGGACGCCTGACAGCATCCTACTTGGGCAGAAGAGATTTAATTTCAGCTGGCAAGTACATCATTATCCAATTCATGACGCGTTTTGACCTAATATAGGTCTGGTTCACATGGTTCTACTAATGGTCAGTTACTTTTCAGATTTAAACACACATGCAACATAACAACTACTCAGGAACATAAATCATATTGATTTCTGTAATTGGGACTGGCATTATGCTATTGTGTGAGAACACCATGACTGTGACTTTAAGTGTATTTGAGAAGTTGCCCTCTTTTATGTTGCATGTGTATTTCATTCTGAAAAGTAACTGACCATTTATAGAATCATGTGAACAAGACCTATAGTAGGTCGAAACACATCATGAATTGAATAGTGATGGATTTGCCCGCTGAAATAAAATCTCTTCTGCCCAAGTTGGATGGTGTGGCTCTGTCAGGCACCCTTGGTCGTAAGAGTGCGACTATGGTAAATGTTGTATGCAGTGATGCCCGCATTAAAAGTCCTGACTAGTAAAGTCAACTATCAGTGTCAACTTTGTATGTAATATATATATATATATAGATATTCACTTTAAAAACCAAAGGTTACAGGGACGTTATAGTTAGGAAATGGGATTAAAAAACCTTAGAAATTCACTGAAAAAAACAAAGGTTATGGGGACATTATAGTTAGGCTCAGATTTCCCTCATACAAAACCATAGAAATGCAGCAGTTATAGTTACCTGAGCTAACTATAACTTATGCCCCGCAATGCACTGCTTATGATCTCACATATTACATCACTCATGACATGGTCAGTGACATCACTAGGCACATCATCAAATGAGTGTAAGTATTTTTAAGAGTTTATGGGTGTTAAACACATTTACTAACCTACTACAAAAGTTTAATTAGAATACTAGGTGCACTACTACTGAGTGATACAACTTCTAACATATATTATGTGAGTGGCTGTGTGACTGTATGATTCCTTGTGTGCAAGTGGCTGTATGGGTGTATATGTGGGTGTGTGAGTGGCTATGTGGGTGACAGATGCTGTGTGAGTAGCTGTATTGGTGAGTGAGTGGGTGAGTCTGGCTGTATGGGTGAGTGAGTGGTGGTATGAGTGGCTCTATGGGTGGGTAAGTGGGTATGTAGTGACTGTATGGGTGAGTGAGTGTGTGTGTGTGTCTGAATGACTGTATGAGTGAGTGACTGGGTGTGTAAGTGGCTGTATGGGTGAATGAGTGGCTTTTTCAGTGAGTGTTTGGTTAAGTGAGTTGGTGTGTGAGTGGATGTATTGGAGAGTAAGTGTCTGTGTGAATGGCTGTATGGGTGAGTGAGCGGATGTTTGAGTGCTTGTATGTATGTGTGAATGGGTATGTAAGTGGTTGTGCAGGTGTGTGAGTGAGCATGTGAGTGCTTGTATGGGTGAGTGAGTGGCTGTATTGAGAGGATGTATAGGTGAGTGAGTGAGTAAGTGTGTGTGAGTGACTGTATAGGTAAATAAGTGAGTAGGTGAGTAGATATATGGGTGACTGTGGCTGTGTGTCTGGCTGTACGGATGAGTGACTGGTTGTATGAGTGGATGTATGGGTGAGTGAATGGTTGTTTGAGTGGTTGTATGAGTGAGTGAGTGAGTGGGTGTGTGTGTGAGTGGCTCTTTCGAGGAGTGAGTAAGTGTGTCAGTACTGGTATGGGTTTGTGAATGGGTATGTGAATGGTTGTGTGGGTGTGTGAGTGGGCGTAAAAGAGGTCCTATGGGAGTGTGAGTGGGTGTGTGAGTGGTTCTGTGGATGATGTCATCAGTGATGTCATTTGAGATGTCATCAGTGATGTCACTGAACATGTCATGAGTGATGTAATATGTGAGGTCATAAGCAGTGCATTGTGGGGGCATAAGATATAGTTAGTTCAGGTAACTATAACAGCTGAATTTTCTATGGTTTTGTACGAGTGAAATCTGAAACTAAATATAATGTCCATGTAACCTTTGGTTTTTTAAGTGAATTTCTAACATTTTTCAAATTCTATTTCCTAACTATAACATCCCTGTAACCTTTGGTTTTTTAAGTGAATTTCTTTGTTTTTTTAACTAGTAGTTGCGTTTGCAGAATGGTGAAGAATAGGGCCAGGCTCTCCGACCAGCTCTTAGGAATCCCGCTTTATGGGACTTACTGGAGGTAAGAGGAGGGCTTCTTGGCCCCCAAGGTTCCTCAGTATCTAAGAGGACTTCATCCCCCAACCAATAGTGTGCCAGGAGGTGTGTTTGCAGAGTGGTGGAGAAAGGGGGCAGGACCACCGACCAGCTTTCAGCAATCTCACTGTGTGGTACTTACTGGAGGTAACAGGAGGGGTTCTTGGCCCCCAATGATTCTCAGCATCCAATGGGACTTGATCCCCCAACCAGTAGTGCACCAATAGGCGCATTTGCAGAGTGGTAGAGAAAGGGGGCAGGGCCTCCGATGACCTCTCAGCAATCCCGCTGTGTGGGACTTAATGGAGGTAACAGATGGGGTTGTTGGCCCTCAAGGACTCTCAGCAGCCAAGGGGACTTCATCCCCCAACGAGTTGTGTACCAGGAAGCACATTTGCAGAGTGGTGGAGAAAGGGGGCATGGCCTCTGACAACCTCTCAGCAATCCCACTGTGTGGGACTTACTGGAGGTAACAGGAGGGGTTGTTGGCCCTCAAGGACTCTGAGCAGCCAAGGGGACTTCATCCCCCAACTAGTAGTGCACCAGGAGGTGCGTTTGCAGAGTGGTAGTGAAGGGGGGCAGGGCCTCCGGCAACTTGCTGTGAGCTTTTTAAAAAATGTAATTCTTTTTTTTATTAGGGGAGGGGGCTACATGGCCCCCCTTCCCTCAGAAGATTTTGGGTGGTGGTAATATTGTTGCTGTTCCAATTTGATTGTTACTATATTTCAAGTTTGTAATTCCAGCTCACCATTGCTCCATAGGCAGTCCTATTTTCGAGGCTGTTTGGACCCATACTGTAGTCAATTTTCGGAAGCAGCCCTTGTCACTTTCATCAATCACGCATAGTTGGTTCTGGATTGGGCAATTAAGGCGCTCTTGCTGGCGGTGCGTTGCTTGCAGCAGAAACATATATATATATAAATATACATGTGTGTGTATATATATATAAATATACATGTGTGTGTATATATATATATATATATATATATATGTATTCACTGAAAGAACCATAGGTTTCAGACACGTTATAGTTAGAAATTAGCATTTAAAAAACCTTTGAAATTCACTGAAAAAAACATAGGTTTTAGTGACAGTTATAGTTAGTTGGACATTTCACTCGTACAAAACCCGTGAAATTCCCCCGTTATAGTTAGGTCAGCTAACTATAACTCGCGCCCCCGCAATGCACTGCTGATGACGTCACATATTACATCACTCATGACATGGTCAGTGACATCACTGATGACATCACTGATGACATCTCAAATGACATCACTGATGACATCATCCAATGACTGTTTGTTTCTATAAAGTTTAAATATGTTTAATATATATGCCAAGGTGTATTGAAGAATGAGTGGGTGTATAAGTGTCTGGATGGATGATTTAGTAGGTGTGTGACTGACTCTATAAGTGAGTGATTAAACGTATCTTACTGAATGCATGGGTTAGTAACTAAACTGTGTGAATGTCTGTATCCGTCTGTCTGTTGGTGTGTAAGCGGCTGCATGGGTTTGCGAATAGCTACATGAGTGTCTACATGGGTTATTGATTGGTTGTCTGAGTATCTGTATGGGTGCCTGAGTGTTTGTGTGGGTGGGGTGTGTGTGACTGCGCATAGATGTGTGAGTGGGTAATTCACTGGGTGCATGGTTTCAAGAGTGCATCTGTGATGACTGTATGGGTGGGTGAGTGTGTCTATGGGTGTGCTAGTGAGTGAATGTATATCTTAGTGGTACATGTGTGAGTAACTAATATGTCAAAGGCAGTATATATGTGTGCTGGAGTATATAAATGGCTATAAGTGAGAGTGTGTGATTGTGAGAGTGGCTGTATGGATGGGTGTGTACTTGTATCAGTGATTGTATAAGAGCGTAAGAATGTGCTAGTATTTGTATGAGTAAGTGAGCTGGTGTGTGTATAACTGTATAGGTGAGTAAATAGCAGTGTGATTAATTATTTGCATGACTGACTAGGTGTGTGAGTACCTCTATGGATGAGTGGCAGTGTGTGAGTGTCTATGTAGGTGTATAAGTGCATATGAAAGTCCTGTACTGAGTGACCGTAAGTATGAGTGACTGTAGAGGTGAGTGAGTGGATGTGTGTGTAGACCTAAGAATCAGTGAGTGTGTATGTAGTTATTGGTGTTGGAGTGTCTATGGTTTTGACAATGGCAGTCTGTAATTTACAGTGGGTGTATCAAAAGTTATATTAGAGTGTGAGAAGATGCATCAAATTATCACATGGATGATGTCATCAGTGATGTCATCAGTGATGTCATTTGAGATGTCATCAGTGATGTCATCAGTGATGTCACTGACCATGTCATGAGTGATGTAATATGTGACGTCATCAGCAGTGCATTGCGGGGCGCGAGTTATAGTTAGCTGAACTAACTATAACGGGGGAATTTCACGGGTTTTGTACGAGTGAAATGTCCAACTAACTATAACTGTCCCTAAAACCTATGGTTTTTTCAGTGAATTTCAAAGGTTTTTAAATGCTAATTTCTATCTATAACGTGTCTGAAACCTATGGTTTTTTCAGTGAATTTCAAAGGTTTTTAAATGCTAATTTCTAACTATAACGTGCCTGAAACCTATGGTTTTTTAAGTGAATTTCAAAGGTTTTTTAAATGCTAATTTCTAACTATAACGTGCCTGAAACCTATGGTTTTTTAAGTGAATTTCAAAGGTTTTTTAAATGCTAGTTTGTAACTATGCCTACAGAGGAAAGAAGAAAAAACGCACAGAAAGAAGCAAAAGAAATGCAGAAAGAAGCAACAGAAGTCCACAAAGACGAAGAAAAGTGCAGGAAGAAGCAAAAGATGTGCAGAAAGAACCAACAGAGGAGCAGAAAGAGGCCTTGTTCCAAAATGATCCTGTGCCCACAACTTTTTCCGACGTGTACTGGTGGTAACTGACTCTGACTAACCAGAGCCAGTGCTATGCTAAAACACTTAGAATACAGTTAAAACAGCTACATACACTAGGGAACACTATGCGTTGGGGTACCCCTGTGATTAGCATGACCTCCTCTGTAAGTCCCTAGTACATAATAGGGCAGGGGGATTAAAACTACCTCTTAAAACGCGCTACAGGGCGCATTGGCACAGTGGTGAAGGGAGGGGGGGCCTGAGGTGACATGTGTGCAAACGCGCCCCGTGGCACGTTTTAAGCTGCGGGATTAAGTCCCCTTGAATCCTGAGTGTCCCTGGGGCCCAACTAGCCCCCCAGGTACCTACAGTTACGACCACAGAGCTGAGTTGCAGAGAGGCGTTCCGAGGCCACGCACCTTTTTTCACTTCTCTGCAATGCAACTCTGTTGTGCTTACTGAAGGTACCTGGTGGGCTAGTTGGACTCCAGGGACCCTCAGGATTGAAGGGGACTTAATCTCACAACTTAAAACACGCCACGGGGCCTGTTTGCACACATGTCACCTCAAGCCCCGCCCCCTCCCTTCACCACTGTGCAAACACGCCCCGTGGCGTGTTTTAAGTTGGGGGATTAAGTCCCCTTGAATCATGAGGGTCCCTGGGGTCCAACTAGCCCACCCTGTACCTCCAGTATGCGCCAGGGAGCTGCGTTGCAGAGAGGTGTTCAGAGGCCACACACCTTTTTACACCTCTCTGCAACGCAGCTCTGTGGCACTTTCTGGACGTACCTGGTGGGCTAGTTGGCCCCCAGGGACCCTCAGGATTGAAGGGGATTTAATTCCCCATCTTAAAACGCGCCACGGGGCCTGTTTGCACACATGTCACCTGAAGCCCCGCCCCCTCCCTTCACCACTGTGCAAACGCGCCCCGTGGCGCGTTTTAAGTTGGGGGATTAAGTCCCCTTGAATCCTGAGGGTCCCTGGAGTCCAACTAGCCCACCATGTACCTCCAAAAAGCGCCACAGAGCTGCGTTGCAGAGAGGTGTAAAAGGGGCGTGGCCTCTGTACACCTCTCTGCAACGCAGCTCCCTGGCGCATATTGGAGGTTCCTGGTGGGCTAGTTGGCCCCCAGGGACCCCCAGTATTCAAGGGGAATTACTTCCCCTTCTTAAAACGCACCAGAGGGCGCGTTTGCAGACTGCTGCAGGGAGGGGGCGGGGCCTCCGGCACGATGCCGGTCTTTTTTTTTTTTTCTTTTTTTCTTCTATGGGAGGGGGCTGCATGGCCCCCTTCCTCGGCCACTTCTGGCCCCGGGGACCCCATCCCCCGGGGCCTGAGGATTTTATTTAAAAAAAAAAAGGGAAGGGGGCCTTGTGGCCCCCTTCCCTGGGCCTCTTTGCCCCGGGGACCCTATCTCCCGGGGCATGCCCTCTTTTTAAAATCATAAATATTTGGAGGTGGGCTACGTGGCCCCCCCTCCTCAGGTCATTTAAGGCCCCGGGGACCCCATCCCCCGGGGCCGGCCTTTACGTTTAAAAAAAAAAAATTTAACTTTCATTTTTGGGGAGGGGGGCTGCGTGGCCACCCTCCCGGGCCACTAATGGCCCCGGGGACCCCATCCCCCGGGGCCTGGCCACCCGTTGGGGACCGTGGGGGGTCCCTAATCCCCACACGGTCCCGCCGGCTCCCCGCGTCCTGCGGGAGCCGGCATTGCTTTTCCATAAGGGAGCTGCTGACATGCAGCTCCCCTTATGGAAAAGCAATCTGCTTTGCTTCATTGAAGCGAGAGCAGGTTTCCCTGCTCTCGCTTCAATGAAGCAAGCAAGTTTGCAATGACAGGACGGGAGCTGCGCGGCTCCCGTCCTGCCATTGCAAACAGCAGTGTCCCGGGGTAGGCACCCGGGACAGTGCAGGAGCCGGCCCTGGGGGTGGCGGTCCCCAGGGCCACCACAGGCTCCAGGAGGGGGCCGCGTGGCCCCCCTCCCAACATCTACATAGCCCCGGGAGGTGGTGGTCCCCGGGCTTTGGGGTCCGAAACGGACCCCCACATTTATTTTGTTAGTGCCATGGGGAGGTAGCGGTCCCCGGGGCATGTGGGGGGGCTGGAGCCCCCCCACACAGGTCATTTTAATAAAAAATAAAAATAAGCCCCGGGGGGTGGCGGTCCCCGGGGCTGCGGGGGGGCCATGTGCCCCCCGCCTGTATTATTTATATAAAGCCCCGGGGTTTGGGGGGCCTTAGAGGCCCCCCATTAAATATAAATGAACCCCCGCATGCCCCCAGGACTTGGCCCACCCGGGGGCATAATAGCCTCGAAGCGCGGGAGACCGCGCTTCGATTTTTTTTTTATCAAGCGCATCCCGTCGATTTTTTTTTTTTTTTTTATTGCTTTTTTCTGCTTAGGGGGTCCTTGTGGGACCCCCTGAGCAGACCTAGGGGGTCAGGGTGTTTCTACCCTGCCCCCTTTTTGCGTTTTGTGACTTGTTTCTGTGCCTCAGTTCTACCGAGGCACAAAATGGCTGCCAACACTTCCTGATTTGGAGTGTTGACAGCCACTTGACAGCCAATTAGCATGCAGCTCGTGATCGGGAGGGTACAGGGACCCTAAGCGGCCATAGATATATATGTGATTTTACTTTTGATTTTCTCAGGAACTACTGAACAGATTTACACCATTTAAGCAAAAGGCACGACTCTGAACCAAGGGCTACCTTTTTGCCAAATTTGGTGTAATTCCGTTCAGCAGTTTGGGCTGTAGCTGCGATGAAAGGTTCCTATGGAAAATTGCATGGGGAAAACATGTTTTGGGACCCCCCTTTTTTCTCGGCCCCCGCTTGCCGAATCACCCCGAAACTTTCAAGATAGGAGCGGACCGGAGCGGGCCATAAGTTTTGAAAATTTCACGAAGATTCGTCAACCGGCGCCAAAGTTATTTCAAATAGAATGTTGTGGATTTCCTATGGAAAATAGGTCCTAACTATAACTATCTACTGGCGACCACCAGTAGATAATATATATATATATATATATATATATATATATTTATATATTTTCTTATGTAGATATCTTTAAAACACATGTCTCTAAAGCCTATTCACCTAGGACTAGCATTATACGAATGGACAGCACACCTGCACTAAAACTTAACATATTAAGTTTATTAGAATTTATAGATTTTTATTTAAATATTTTTATTAAGATTAATTAAAATGTTACATTTCCCTCCCCCACCACTAATTTTGTTGAATGTGTCACACTGTTTGCAAATTATAGATTCTTTTATTTGTGCTTTTTTTCTTACTACATTCTCATTTGCAATACACTCCATTAATGTTTTGTGTATTTTAAAAGTTTTACATTTGGACATTTTTATTAAATATTGAATGATAAAAATCAAATTAATTTAAATAAAGTTTAATTTTAAATGCTACTTAACATAATTTCTTTTATATGTTTCCCTGTGTATTAGTGCTAGTCGCTGCCTTAACGGACTTACATGGGAGTGTGTTTCAATACCAGTGTGGCGGTTGAGGTACTTCAAGGCTGGGCTATAATATATTTTAGACTGTTTTTTCATTAATTCTACAGTAGTAGATTCACATCTGTATTTTGTGAATTGCAATTGTCTTACTCTTATGTGGGTGTGTGTTTTACATAAGCATGTCCCTCCCTATACTTCTTCAATTTCCCGAAAACATAATAAGTATTACCCATTTCCCTCCACTTCGTTGCCTGTCCTATAATTTCCACTAAAATGTATATCTATGTGTGTGGAGATCTCTGCTTTGGGCGGAGATCTTTTCACGGAAATGATAGGAGAGGCAGAAGTGGAGATATCTGGCAATAGGTTTGTGAATTGCATTTTGTAGTACATGAAGTAGTACTACTTCCAGTGGCGTAACAAAGGCCCCCACATCCCCTGCAGTGCGGCGGGCCCCGAGGTCCAGGGGGCCCTCTCAGCACAGTACCCTGGCCTGAGAGCTCCTGAGTGAGTCCGAAGGGGGCCCCTCCATGTACTTTGCAGGGGGGCCCCCTCAAGTTTCGTTACGCCACTACTTCACATACTCCAAAATGTCTTTTGTAACTGGGGCCTGATTTTTTGCATGCAGCTTAGACCGGTGGACATTTCCAGAGAGATACAATTAAGGTGAACACAGAAAGAGGCTTAACTGTAGTGTAGTCACACCTTTTTGCAATATTTAGCACAATTTATCTTGAAATCCTACCTGCACCTGACATGCTCCGGCAAAAGTGCTAGATTAAGAGTGGTTAAATGAAAGAATTGTTGACAAATCTCAGGGTGACTGTGGAAAAGAAATCCAGATGAGGCAAAACTATTTCAGTGAAAAAAGTTCATCATATTTCCCAACATGAGGCATGCATAGTGTATGTAGTGTGTTTTCGCACGCGTAGGGTTAAGAAAATGTATAATTTAGGAATGTGTGACAAGTCTAGAGTACTCATGTTCAGAATTAGCCAAATATGTGTCATGGCCAGGTCTGGTGGCTTAGTGGACTAATGTGTCCACTCTAGGGGCCTGTGTTCAACCTCGTGGTCACAGGTTCAAATCCCAGCAGGTCCACTCAGCCTTTCGTCCATCTGAGGTAGATAAAATGAGTACCGTTGGGTAGCAATAAACATCTGTTATTCAGCGCCTTGAGACCCTAGCTTGGGTGATACCTGCGCTTTACAAATAAACTTGTTATATTATGTTACATATATATAATAACCAAACGATGGGTGACATACGCATCTCTTCGCTTATTCATATGAGTCATATATTTTATTATTTGGGCCGTGTATGCAATGAAAGTTTTTCCCTAAACCAAACAGGACCAGTCAGGTGTGCAGATCTTCAGACAGGTTGGAATTACAAGCCGGTACCTGACATGCACTCGATCAAGCAGTGCAAACGCCCACCCAGCATCAATTCTTATCTCTCGGATCAGAGTGGAGAGGTGGGAAGCCGCAGGAGGCCTGCTGTTATCTCTGCCGCCTGCACGTGGCTGGCGAGCCACCTAAATTAACCTGATCGTCTCCTTAGAGGTAAGACAATCTGTCTTGCTTTCAGTACGCCAGCTGCCGCCGTGCTGCACGCTCGCCCCGCGCCACGTACGTCGTATGTCTTATTTCTCCAAAACATAAAATAACACATAATTCACATTTGTGGTGATTGCACACTTGAACACGTCATCAGTGATTTTTTTTTAACATAATTCACTTTGCTGAATATGAGAAAGAACAGTACGACACGTCATGCGTTCGAAAGGTACATTTTTAATAACGCACTAAATGACAGACTATGAGAAAGAATAATAAAAAGTGGCTTTATTTAGAAAATTAGGTGCATAGTGCGTCATGTGGAAGAGTTCCAGGATTCAGGCCTTGTTCCATATATTGGGACTTTAGCTGATAATTATGTAACCAGATTGAACACTTGTCTCCTGCTCACTTTAAAATAATATTACTGATAATAATAGCAACAAAAAACAAATGACAATAACCATAAGGCAAGAAGAGCAATAACCAGACTAATACCAAAAACGATTATGACAATAACAGCATGAATAATTACAGGACAATGTAAAATCAATAATAAAATCGGAACTCATACTGCTACTAGCATAATAAATATAATACATGCAATGTCGGCAACAATAATAAGAACATAAATAGCAATAAAAATATTAAAACCAATAGCCACAGTTACAAAAACAGTTCTAAAACAACAATAACTATAATCTACACACGGTTGTGTTATTTATACAGCATGAAACCTAGAAAATAACAACAATAATAGTAAAAATAATAATCATGAAAATAGCCGTGAAAATAATAGTGAAAATAACATCAATGTTGATCATAATCATAATATCGGTAATAACAATACTGTAATATTAATAATAATAATATTAATAGGATAATAGTATTACAATAATAATACTCATGATAATAATAATCTAGGAAAAACTGAACATTTTAATAATACAAACACCTCAATAAAGCAACTACACAAATCACAAATGAACCTTTTCTTTAGCTCTAAAAATCACAGAAGTCTCAAAATGCAGAAAAAGATTTTATGATCCAACGTGTACTCATTTCTGAGAACTCTGATGATGAAAGGCTGAATCATCCCCAAAAGTGTTCAGGCTTGTACTGTGCTAATTTCACACAGTACTCTCAAGTAGTGACATTGCACCATTAATTTGATTAAATGGTCCTACATTAGGTAACTGAAACAAAAAAAAAGCACTGAAACAAAAAAAAAGCACTAGGCGCTCACATTTTCCCTTCGGAGACAGCATCATATTTCCACTGGTAGTGATACACACTTCCATCACTGGTGTCTCATACTGCTGGTTCTTGCACCATTT
Organism: Calotriton arnoldi; assembly: GCA_963921515.1. Taxonomy (NCBI): domain Eukaryota; kingdom Metazoa; phylum Chordata; class Amphibia; order Caudata; family Salamandridae; genus Calotriton; species Calotriton arnoldi. Next base: position 28,324 of record CAWUFW010024627.1, on the reverse strand, counting down.
CAAGATTTTTGTGATGTCACTACCCCTTCTGCAAGTTTTTCCATCGGGCAAGTGATGTAGCAGGTCTGCAAAGAGGTGCTTTAATTCTTAGCACAGAGTATTGCATTTCTGATTGTTCTCATGATATAATAAATAAAACTTGACCAACATTAGAGGATGGTGAGCTTTAAAAGCAGGTGCTTAATAGCTGCCATCGATTGCAGCAAGCGAACAACCAAACTTCTGCAAGGCACCTTGGGAACCTCCTTCCCCAGGGAATTTTTTTTTAAAAGACAGTAAATTACTTCATTTTGCAATACAAATTCCACAAAAATTGCTAAATCCATAGACTCTAAAGAGCATTTGTGAAATATCCCTGTACTTTTATGGTATGAGGAGACATCTGATCCTTTCCTAGGAGGGCACTGGCACCAATGGATACTTTGTCCTGATTTATACAGATCACACTAAATACGTTTCAGAGCTTTCCTTGACATAAAAATCAACAAGAACAACAGTAGAAGGCTGAATATCTGATGATGGTTATGTAACACATACAGGACTATGTGCTATCATTCAAATCGTAAAGACCTGAGCTTGAAATGCAAGCCTGCTCATCCAATCAGCTCAGATTCATAATGACCCCCTTTTGGTAAGAATCAATAAAAATGTGCCCATAATAGAATCTCATCTGTAGACCCTAAGAACTTAAGCTTGCATGGATGAACCATCTCTGAAAAATCTTCTGATGATTTTTAATGTTATTTTCATACCAAAGATATCACGCATGAGCAATATTTAGTACCAGCATGATGGTATTGGCTGACAGAGAAGGAGTACAGATATCAGATATGCACACTCACAGTGACAGTTGTCAAACTAGCACATATAATACCATTATCCTAGTCAGAACTGCATGCAAGAACTATATATGTTTTTTTCTTTTGTGCTGTAGGGCCCATCTTATCTATAAGTGAGATTCATTGACTCTGAGGAATATAAGCTCCTTAGATGTGGAACCACCATGAATTTCATTATGTATACAATCGACTGCATTCTAAACCATTTATTTTTCTGTGGCCAGACTACTACATTTTCCTTTAAATACATTCAATGAAAAATAGTCTAATATACACAACAGAAAATAGATTTTTGTTTTCAAGCAAATGTAGTAAAGCACATTTATGGGTTAAACCACCTCGAATTTTAACCAGAAAAAATGAATTGGACAAATTTAGAACCATCCCATAATCCTTAGGATGCAAATGTATTTAGAATCAGGTCACCAAGGACTCCCAGCAGCATATCCAATGAATGCAGATGAAACTACTTAAAGCTTATTTGGGAGGGCTAGCTGAAGAACTCTCAGAAAAGTGGTCCTTAAGGCATGGCTTTAGGGGCATCAAGGACCTCAAAGTGTCCCACAGGCTTACCAAGACAAATGAGACCAACCCCTAGATGTCATATTTGCGGGGGCGCTAGAGAGCCCGGAGTAAGATGGCCGCACTTTAGTGCTGCTCTGCCGGTCGAGATTACCATCCGCCTAATATCCTACTACATCGGCGTCATCCACGGCTCTACTGTACGTATATGGGCTCCCTGACTATTGAGGTGCACTTTGATACCATTAGCTCAGCGAAAAGGTGCCGGTAGCTGCCTGTTTCATCTCGTTCTGCCTCGGCACAAAATGGCGGCTCCGCTGTGAGAATACGCTTTGAGCTCCCCAAGTGTGCCTGCTGATCGCCCCAACGCTGTACCTGGATCCTGCGGTGGTGCTCTGGAGTTGAAGGGGTGCTAATGCGCTGTTGCATCGCGACGGAATGGCCCGGGGTCTGTGATCGGCGCCGGTGCGCCCCCGCATCGTGGAGCTCGTCCGCCATCACGGAGTCCGCTTGGGGAGGTGAGGTGTCTGCGCGGCGGCCCTGCGCCCGGCCTACCGCTGTGTGACTGCGAGACTCCCGGGGCAATACTGGAGGGAAGCGACGACCTTTGCGGTGCCAGCCAGCGCGTTCACCATAGTCGTGCTGCGAGACTCTGAACGCCCGGCAAGATCTCTGATGCGGCGACTGCCGCTCTCGATACCCGGGCCTGCTGCTAGGTGATGGGTGAGTGGCTGTGCCCCCTATGCTGCAGTTAATACCTCCCCCTCAGAGCATTGAAGGCCAGGTGCAAACGGCCTGGGGCTTTCATCTTTCTCGGCCTGACATATGAGGCAGTGGAGCACTGGGCGTTATTGAACATTGCAGGCCATGTGACGCTCTATCCTGCATGATATCGAGGAGCACCTTGGACCCCCCCTTATTGCAGGCGCTACTGCACGGTGTGTTTGCTCCGCAAGGCCTGGGGCCCCTGTGCCTGCATTGCCACTGACCCATGCTATAGAGCCTCTGCCATAACTTTAATTTTTTTCCTGGCGCTGCACCGTCACCCGCGCACTAACCGCCGCGTCACTCTGCCCACAGGTGAGCTGAAGTGAGGGGCGAACGATTTGCAGATTGTGTGGCTCCTGTGGCGGCTGTGTTGCGAAGAGCGCGATTCAGTGGGACGCCATGTGTCTGAGTGCGAAGCTGGTCCGAAGCTTGTGCGTAAATAGAGAGCCACCTCCCTGGTGACCTGCAAATCACCTTTATTGTGCTACTGCTGCTTGGCTGTTCCTGGGACACTAACGATTGTATAGAACTCCGCGCTGCACTGCAGGACCCGGCATATCAAGGGACTCGCAGCTGGCGGTCTGCGCTGGCGTAAGACACAACGTGAAAGTGCACCCATCTCGTTGCGCTCTACCTCTCTGGTCCCTCTGAAAACTGCTGCGGCCGTGGCGGCCTTGGTGATCCCCTGGTGAGCCTCCCTCTAGCCCCTACATACGCTCACACTCCTGCTGTGTGTACTCGCTCTAAATCACGTCTAAACATGGGAAGAACAGATAAGCAGCAGAGCAAACTTCATTTTGAGACAAAAAAGACCTCTAAGCCCCAAACTCCAAATGCCCCCGACACTGAGCCTGATCCTGAGGCAGGTTCGAGCACTAAACTGGAGCGTCTGATGATTAATATGCAACAGAGCCTACACACCATCGATGCCAAGATAGGTCATCTGAACTTGCGCATAGACAATATAGCGGCTAAATTGGAGAAACATGGCACTCAGATCGCGGAGGTTGAGCAGCGCATCTCTCCTATGGAGGATCGTGTGGAGGCAGTCGGCACGTCCTGTGCTAGCATGGAGAAACTGCTGGAGGTAATACGGGCTAAGAATGAGGACATTGAAGCGCGCTCCCGCAGAAACAATCTGCGTATAATTGGCATTGCGGAATCAACCAACACTGGGCCTATGGAATCATATGTCGAGACACTGCTCACAACACTACTGGGGGTGGAACACTTCTCAAAAGTGTTAATCGTTGAAAGGGCCCACCAATCGCTGGCTGCCCGCCCTGTGCCGAGAGCGCCGCCCCGTCCCATTATAGCCAGGCTTCTGAAGGCAGTTTGAATTATCAGGGAATGAAGGTGGAACTGTTTCCTGATTTCACCGTGGCGGTGCAACAAGCGCGCAGGGAGTTTCAATCTGTCAAAAAAGAATTGCAATCCCTACACATCCAATATGCAATGCTGTACCCAGCTCGTCTGAGGATTCAACATAAAGGGAAGGCACGCATCTTCTCGACACCCAAAGAAGCACTTCAATACATTCGTCGGATTGAACGACAAGAGCCGACGCATGAGAGGGGAGCGGACTCGGACTCAGATGGCTGATTACGTGAGAATTACAGTGTTGTTTGCCCACTGTTTCGGTGTTGCTCACTGTTTGCAGATATTTCTTACATGTGTTTTTTTTGCTCTTATTACTCTCATCAAGATGTGCAGCTCATATCCCAAATTAGGCTCTAATGCCAATTTGCTCCATGTCACGAAGGACATATGTATCTATTTGCTGTTTATGATTTTAAAACGTCAGGCTGCCTGTTATGTTATGATGGTATGCAAGAGTACTCATGGGTTAGAGCCAATGAACTGTTTTCATGCACATGAATGTTCAGCCTATCACTTTATATCTCGACCCACCCTGCTTTAACGGGGTGCCAAAGGCCACTAGGGCCCACTGTATGGGAATTCCCCACAGAGTTCTTCCGTACGTTAGAGCACCTCCCGGTGCCTTTGTTGTATTGATTTCTGTTTTTCCAATTTTTATGTTTGCTGTTTCAGATATGCAACCATCCCGATGTTTTCTTGTTAAACGGGGGGGATGTCACAGCAAGTTTCCATTGCTGAAGTGGGTGGGAAGGGTTGTTGGTGAGCAATGTTGTATGGATGTAGCATTGGTCACGTTACAATGGCCTGGCATGGCTTGTACAGCGCTCCTATTTAGGCAACAGCACAATCAACATATTGTTAATATAAGACATGACTGAACCCAAAGTCTCTGCAATCTCGTGGCTAAGCTGGAATGTCAGAGGGCTTAACAACCCCAAAAAAGTTCGACAGGTACTTTCTTACCTGGATCGTCATCACATCCAGATAGCTCTTCTACAAGAAACTCACCTCACTAAGCGGGCGGTTTCCACCATAGCCACCAGATGGGCGGGGGTGAGGCTGGCTGCATCTTACTCCTCCTATGCGCGGGGTGTGATGATTCTCATTAAGAGAGGGATCCCCTTTGTACCGATTCATGTAGAAGAAGATGAAGGGGGCAGATACATAATAGTACAGGGAACATTATATGGTGCACAGATGGTCATAGTAAATGTGTATGGACCGAACGTTGACGATCCTGCTTTTTATGATGCATTATGGGGTAAGCTTTACAATCTGCCTCCCTCCACTATTATGTGCGGGGGTGATTTTAATGTGGTTTTGGACTCTGCCATGGACAGGATGTCTACAGCGGACCACTCTCCTAAGAGAGCTGCTGAATCGGTTCATGATGGTATGCTAACCTTGGGGCTTACAGATATCTCGAGACTACGTCACCCCGGTTTTAAAGAGGGCACATGTCACTCATATGCACGTCAAGTATGGTCTCGCATTGACTACTAGCTAGTCACACAGGACGTAAATACATGGATAGTACAGATAAAGCACCTACTTAGGACATTGTCAGATCACTCCCCGTATATCTCAGTATGGCATTACCATCTTATACCCCCTCCCAATTTCAATGGCGATTGCAGTCATCTTCTCTATTAGACCTGATGTTCTGTGAGGGAATTCGTGAGGCCATCAATGACTATTTTTCACATAATACTGGTTCTGTTCAGAAAGTAGGAACATTGTGGGAGGCTTTTAAAGTGACCATTTGCGGGGCCTGCATAGGTCTTCAGGCCGGGGTTTTGAAATCATTGCGCGGCACTATGTCTTCACTTGAACGGGAGCTGAGGGACCTTGAGCGGAAATATGATGTCACGGCCGATCCTGCCACGCTGGCACTCATTAAAACAAAAATCACAGAATATAATGACGTTGCAGACCAGGAGATATGACATATGTCGCGGCGGTGTAGGGCTAGGTACTACGGTGAAGGTGGCAGACCAGGCAGAGCGCTTGCCAACCGCATAACAGAACCCCGAGACAAAGCATACCTAGTTAAAGCAGTCATCGCAGATGATATAACGCAGTATGACACACCCAATATACTTAAAACTTTTGCAAATTATTATGCTGAAATGTATGCACATCGACAATCTGCAGATGAGACTGAATTACAACAGTATCTTGACGATATAGCGCTGGTGTGGCTCTCAAATGGGCAACAAGAGTTTCTAATGCATCCTATTACCCTAGACGAAATACGGGACGCCATCACTGCGCTGCCTAATGGGAAGTCGGCTATGCACCGATGGGCTGCCAGCAGAATTTTATAAGGAATATAAAGACATACTTGCTCCCTGTCTTCTCCAGGTATACGAAGAAGCGTATGAGACTCAGTGTTTGCCTCCGTCTCTGCGAGAGGTACTCGTGGTCACATTGCTCAAACCCGACAAGCCTCCAGACAGGTGTGATTCCTATCGGCCCCTATCCTTAATAAATACTGATGTAAAGATTTTGTCAAAGGTTCTGGCGAACAGGTTGAAGCTACTCCTTCCAGTTATGGTACTGCCTGATCAATCTGGGTTTGTCCCCACTCGTTCAACACCCCATAACCTGCGGACACTCTTTGCGGCCATGCATGTACTTGAGCCCACTCTGCCGGCAGTAGCGGTGCTCCTCGACGCCGCAAAGGCCTTTGATTCTATCTCCTGGTCATATATGTTTGCAATTCTGCATCGTATGGGAGTACCCTTTATATTTACCAATTGGATAAAATTGCTCTACACACATCCTACTGCGCGGGTAAGGGTCAATGGTCACTTGTCAGAGGTGATTCATATCCAGCGCGGAACACGGCAGGGATGTCCACTGTCCCCCTTGCTATTTACACTCATACTTGAACCGCTAGCCTGTATCCTGCAACAACGCTATGCTCACGCGGCCTTATGTTTTTTCCAACGCCCTCTAGCAGTCTCTATGTATGCGGATGACATGGTACTGTATGTCCGTGAGCCCGCTACGCACCTGGCACCCCTCATCAGGGAATATATCCGTTTTGAGTGGTTTTCTGGACTAGGCATCAACTGGTCTAAATCGATCATCTTGCCTCTCACGGATTGCACATCACCAATCGACCTGGACTATCCCTTAGTATGGTGTACTGACACTGTAAAATACTTAGGAATATGGCTCCATAGGGATCCGCAAGTCGTAATACAATCTAATTATGGCACAGCCATCACACGTCTTGAAGGACAAGTGGCCCGCTGGATCAAGTTACCTCTGTCCTTTGCAGATCGCATAGCGTTAATGAAAATGGTAATTCTTCCGCGTTTTCTGTATTTATTTTTAAATATTCCTGTCCAACTGACACGTCATTTTTTCAATACACTACGCTCCCTCCTAATTACGCTGGCATGGGGGGGTAAGAAACCTCGCCTTCGCTGGGAAACACTCATGCTTCCTTATGATCAAGGAGGGTTTAGGGCGCCAGATTTCCATCTATATTACCTTTGTGCACAGGCCCACTACGCCTACTATTGGCAGCAGGACCCGGCTTACATCCCCCACGTTGCTGTGGAGGCGGGCGCAGTCCACTCAATACCGCTTAAGGCCATGATAGTGAATCAACACACAGTCTTTGAGAAAGGGGAGTTTGACACTGTTCAAACCACGGCCAAAGCCTGGCGGGAACTGGGAAAACGAGCACAGAAACTGCCGCTATATGCGCCCAGTATGCCGCTACTATACCATACAGAACTCTCTGTTACTGCTGAGCCTGGTGCTCTAAAGGCCCTTAAAGATATGGATATGACGAAAATGGAGGATGTATTTCCTGGTGGTCAATTCATAACCTCAGCGTCCGTGGCTGCCGGTGGCGGCATTACTGCCATGCAGCTATTTATCTATACTAGACTGCGATCGGCGATGCGTGCGCTTTATCCACAATTTCCTACGGAACCGCCTGCGCTAGCAGCACTGCAGCTATTATACACTACCACGTCGCGGGCTAAGCTGGTCACGAGATTATATCAGGCATCGCAGAGGGAGGAGGTTGCACTAGGTATATCTGCACTAAACAAATGGAATGCGATCTTACCAAATCCCATGTCAGAAGACGAGTGGTTTGGATGCTGCCGCCTGACGGGGCAGCTGACTGCGAATGGTAACCTGAGATTAGTACACTTTAAATATCTACATCAACTATACTACACACCAGCCCAGCTATATAAATACGGTTTGCGGGACTTGGACAGCTGTAGGCGCTGTAGGGTGACTAATGCCGATTTTTATCACTTAGCTTTGGTATGCCCAAAGGTGTCTTCATATTGGGGATCTGTCACACGGATTCTACACTTGATGGTAGGCCTGCCCATAACCTGTACTCCCCAACTATGGGGCATATTAACAAGCCCATTATCGCCGCTTTAGCGGCCGTTTTCGGCCGAAAAGCGGCGATAATGGCATCGCAGTATCAGCAAGGACACGCTAGCGCGTGCGTCCTTGTCGTAGCACCGGTTTTGCTTACGCCTTGCATCGCATCTCTAATGAGATGCAAAGTAGGCGTTCCCTAGCAAAACCACAGGGAATAAGTCGCTAACCGCACATCGCGGTATTTACAAGGCCTGCCCTGACACCCATAGCGATGTCAAAACCTGCGCTAACCGCGGTTATCGCTGATAGCTAACGTCTGCAGAAATTCAGACTTAGCTATATGTGTAATGGGGGGTGGAATCTCAGGCTACAACCACCATGGGCTATTTACAAGTAATTCCCTATCGCTGGATTTCCAGCGATATTCCCGCATTTCGCCGGCTATCGCTCGATTTTTATCGCCTGGGTGATAAGCGTTGTTGATAACGCTCTACCCGGGCGATAAAATCCAGCGATAGCCGGCGATAAGAAAAATCGCGCTACTCGCGCATAGCGATATTTAGCGCCCGTTGTTGGTAATATGCCCCTATGTCTCTTAGGCCTGGTCACTAACATTAAGGCCTCTCACAGGAGGTTTGTGGCTATAGCATTATTGATGGCCAAGCGTAGAGTCTCTATATACTGGGGGGGCAGACCTGCGCCCACTACTAAACTATGGCTTCAGGACCTGACCTATTGTAGGGATCAGCTTACATGTTATGCAGAAGAATTGCCCGCGTCATCAAAACTGCGGGACATCTGGGCTCCCCTTAATGCTTATCTGCTGTCTGTAGCTACTATCTGATGTACTGTATGTTAAGGATTATGCTCCACTTTATACTATCATGGAATGTATCTTTTTAATTATAATGTCATGTAACGCTTCTTTTTATTGTCTGTCCTGATTGTGATTGTCTATAAAGCCATGTCCTGTGTTATTCAGTCATGCTAGTTTAACTGAAAATATGTCAATGCCATGCCAATGCTATGAACCGTATACATTCATTTTGTTTTCTTGTTACTTCTGAAAATGAATAATAAAAGAAATAAAAAAAAGTTGTCATATTTGTAGTAATCCTCCAGCACTTCCTTAATTAAGCAGATGATTTGGGATTGACAGTGTTGGGGGGCTTGCTAAATTTTCATGGTATACCTCATGCGAATAAGTAACATCAACTGAAGGTAATAATGCTGCAGTGTTTAACATTACTGCTCAAACGTCTGTGCTGTTACCCTCCACCACACTTTACTTAAAAGAAGTACTTGACTTTTTAGCTTACATGTAGCATCAGCCCTGCAAACTGCACATGACATGATTTTATATACACACATACTTAGTTCAAAATTGTTAAATGTTGTCTTACATGAGATTAGAGTACCAGTGGCCAATGGTAATATTTGGCCTGATATTTAGGAAAAAGATATTACAATCCTACATGGTATTGATGCCACAGGAAGCTTCCTCGAGGGGATAGTGCAAACCTCTTTATTTCAGACATAGACGCGAAAAAGGTATAGGCTATTAAAAGAAGCCTACTGTATGTTTACTGTGTATATCAAATTTGGCAATCACAGACTTATGAAAGGGTTTTATGTTACACGCTATACACAAAACGGGTATTGGCAAAGTCAGTTTGGTGATGCTAATGTTTTTATTGCAAGCATATGTCACACAAATAAAGAAAATATTAAAAAATAAAATGTGCTGCAGAGTAAATATGATGCCCATATTCTTACACTAAAAATTTTAAATAAAAAAAGTAACCATACTATAAAACTTTAATAGAACTGTACGGGTGCTTCCTAGCAGGGAGGTGTACTAAGACCAGATGTAGAAATCCTTTTCAAGATTGAATGCACATCGGAGAAAAATATCATTCTTATTGGGGCAAAGAAAGGATACTATTGGCTTTGAATTTCTGTAGAGAGAAGAAACAGTCTAAACACCCGAAGATGAAAAAAGTATAAAGGTTAGAAAAAAGTATTAGCTAAGTAAAGTACTGGCCCATCAACTCTGGTACTGAAGGGCCCTTGTTTTAGGCAGTTAAGCACACGATCAGGAACGATTTCATCACTCTTAGTGAAGGAGAGTCAATTTGTGGACCAAGTCTTTTTTAACTTTGCAAAGCTGAGTTTTTCTTATTCTTGTTGTTGGCAATTTATAGATACGTGGACTTCCTGGGTGTGTCAGCAGATGCTCAAATTTACTGAAACAACGAAGTTCACTATAATATACATAGTAATTAGCAATGTTGCCACACATATCTCACAAATAGTAGTCTTGGAGTACAAAAAGTAAAATGTCTTCATATACACCCCTTTGATTGTCTTTAAGAACACTAGATTTGCCACCCAAGAGCCACATCTCTTAATAGGAGCTCCTGCTCCTCCTACCAGCAGGATCTCTGAATGTCCAAAACAAATAACCCGTTTTTTTCCGATGCGGGAATGTGGATCTCAGACATTCAGCTTGGATAGTAGGATTCTCATGATACTTTAAAAAAGTGAGTTCCCTATAAATGTGCGTTGTAACATGCATTTGAGCACCGCAATCTGTAAATAGTAGCTGTAAATGACATAGTAAGTGTTCACACACATTTGAAGTCCTTTTTATTATGTTTAGGATCTGCACATTCTCACCATGCCAACTGTGGACCCTTCAACAGGACTTCTAGTCCGACCTCCCAAGAGCTCCATGGATATTCATGGATCATTCGGAGACAGCCATTAAATGTGGGATATGTATTGCACCAACACAAATATAGACCCCTTACCAGTTGGAGCGTATATCAACTTTCACTACTTTGGCTGTGAGAATTACTTATGCCACTTTCCCTTGATTGTGTGGCTACTGCTGTTGGTTTCAAAATGTAAAGGATAAGGCTATGTCAGGAGAAACATTGCTAGCACCACTCTCACCTGGGATCCTGCATTAGTAACTGCGGGTGGCTGTGCCTTCCGTGCCCTGGCCCCATCCCTCTGTAACTCACGTCCTCTCTCCATCAGGAACACCCAAAACGATCTGCTTTCTTGGAAATCTCTTAAGACATGGCTTTTCACCTCCTAGTTTCCTCCCTTTAGGATGCTGGCAGATGCAACTCGTTTGTTCTCTGGGTCCAGCGCTGGGAATTCCCATTGTTGGAGCAGCTACACGCTTTATAAACCTTATAACATAATCATCATTGTGAAAATGTATTTTTGATCACTTAGATCTTAAAATATACTTCTCATAAAATTACACATGTCAATGTCAACATATTTAGAAAAGTGAAAGATTAAGATACAGAAAATAAGAGCACAGCGTTGCCCTCCAAAGCAACTAAGATCCCATTGGCAACATAATACAACAGCACTGAATATGACTGGGGCAGCTTGTTGTCCTATCTAGTCATTTAGCAACATCTCAAAAGAGAGAGCTCCCATAAATGCACAATGGTATTTAGATCAGCATGCATGCAATTTGCTTTATAAAAACTACAAAGAAATGATCGTCAACCCTGAACAAGCAAAAGCATCTAAAAAAAAGGCATAAGCCTTGACATCTAAAAATATACATCCATACGTTTTTTTTTAATAAACAAAGAACAATAAAACCAAAAAGGGCTATCAGAACAGAGGAAGCCCCTCTGGATCCCACAACTGGTGTTTAAGAACACAAAGAATTAAATTCCAGATTGAGTGTGCATCACCAGGGAATTTCATAGAACCATTTCATAATACAAGATGAGGGAGAATCGCCTATTGACCACATGTCACACAATATAGTAGCCCTGTTCACAGAATGCACTTAGAACGCCTAATCCAAAGAGCCATCAAAAATATTGCCATACCAAAGACCACAATTCTCCTTGTATCGGTGGTAAGGATTCTACACCCTTCAAGGTGGTGTCGGCGCCAATATTTCTGCATAAAGGGACAATCCACCTTGACCTCAGATTTTTATAGCAAGGACAAAACAATAATAAATGTACCAAAGATTCAGGTCCTCACCAGCATGCTTCGTACTGGTCATCAAATTAGTCTGGAGACTGCCATTTACTGCAGAATATTTTGGTGGGGAGTGTCATGTATCTAAATTGAAGAAACAGTTTCCGCTCCATAGCTAGAACAATTTCATCAAGGGTTTGTTCATATTGGGGACAAGGTATAAAATCAATGAATGCTAAAGTAAGCAATCTCATGGATTTGGTCACACTTTCCACTAATATGAATTCCCAATAGATTTTTTTGACCGTTCCTCTAGATATCAGATGCAACTTCTCCTGTGCCGTCCAATACAGTTCTAACCCCAATTTCTGTAAGAGTGCCCTTAAGGATCACAACCAAGGAATATTATTAACACATGGAGATGTGATAAGATCCATGAGGCCCACCCGGTAGGAGGCAAGTGCTTCTGTAGGCCACTCCCAATGCCAGAACACTAAAAGCCCAATGCCAGAACACTAAAAGCCTACACTCTACTTTATGTACAATTTTCCTTTGGGCCAGATCTGAAAAAACTGGGGTCAGAGGAATACTCACAGGGAGATTGAGTAACATAACATAACATTATGAGTGAAAGAGGAAACTTTAGTGGTGAGGGAGGAAGTTACACAGAATCCAATGTGTGGATCTAGTTCAAATTCACAGGGAAGAAGAAAAATAAATGCGAGGCATGTAAGTCCGTTTTTATACATTTACAGTTTAGAGGACACCATCCCATAGGGCCAAATACATTAACATTAGGGAAGGGAAGTATTTGCTCCCCCAGCTCAAATGGCCCCGGAGATCCCATCCCCCAGGCCCATACATTAAATATAGGGGAGGGGTGCATTGGCCCCCCTCCCTGAGCCTTAAGAAGCTCTGTGGACCCCATCCCCTGGGGCCAAATACCTCACTATGTTGGGAGGTGGGAAAGTCCCCCCCCTCCCCAAGACAAAATGGGCTCTGGTGACCCCATCCCCTGGGGCCATATTTTAATTAAAGGGTAAGGGAGCATGTGGCCCCACTCCCGAGCCTTAAAAAGCCCCAGGGACCCCTTCCACTGGGGCCAAATTCTAAGGGGAGGGGGCATACACCCCCAGACTTATTGGGCCCGGGGACCCGATCTTCCAGGGCCAAATGTAATAAAAAAGGGGAGGAGGCATTGCGGCACCCAAGCCCTATTAAGCCCCTGGACTCCATCCCCTGGGGCTAAATCTAATAAAAAGGGGGGCATGAAGCCTTCCTCCCCAAGCCTTATTAGGCCCTGGGTCCCATTACCCGAGGTCAAAAGCAATAATAAAAGGGGAGCGGTCCACGTGGCCTTCTTACTCAAGCCTTATTAGGACTCTGGGACCCCATTCCCTGGAGCTGAATTGCATAATTAAGGGGAGGGGGCATGCAATCATACATTCCTCCCATTACCTCTACCCAATTCTGAACCCTAAGATTACCCTTATCTCCATTTACCTCTACCCACCTGCTAAACCCTGAAATAACCTTTACCTCCCTTTACCTCCACCCACCCCTGAACCCTAAAATCACCCTTACCTTCCTTCACCTCTACCCACCCCTGAGACATAAAATCACTCTTAACTCCCTTTACCAGTACACCCTGTAAATTGGACAAACAAAATAACCATTGGTTTGAGGAAAAGTAATGAGAACTGAGGAATAGTTATGATAATAAAAATGAAGATTAAGCACCTTTATCTGAATGCAGGAGCTAGGAATGTATGTTGTTATGTTGATCACAGCTTATACAATTTCTACACCACATGTTGTGCTGCTTTATACTGATAACATGTGTCCATGTTTCTACATTCTGCTTGTCAAATATATTTTGAAATGGTGTCGTATAGCTGAAGTGGATGTAGATATGTAGATGGCAACTCATCATTTTCTCTTGTTCATTTTGTCTCTCTCGAAAAAGCATGTGTGTGTGCTTTGTGACCAGATGCTTCGACATGTTTGAGGTCCTGTAGACTCTTCCTGTTGTATTTTTTTCATCTGCGCATGGTACTTAAAATTGTACATCTTCTCCCTGATTCTGCCATAAAAAACATAATTCAAACCACAATTATCTCTAGACTTGATTATGGTCATTCATTGTACCTTTACCTCCTGGCCGAGGCTGCATTTTCAAGTTCTTCAAATGCAGCCTCGCAGCTCATTTTAGGTTTATCTCCCGATCTCACATATTGACTCATCTGACCTTAAGACACTACATCTAAGTATTCCATCTTCAAATCACTTCTTTCTTAGTCAGCAATCAGACTGGACCCACTTACTGAGAAACAAATATAAGCTCTATCATCCCAACTACACCTAGCACTCAGCCAACACCATTCGGAGAGTGTTGGGTGTGCTCGTGTGGGTGGCTGTTCATTTTACTTCCTTGCGGCCAAACACTGGAACTCACTCTCTCCTGATCTGCATTTTCGAACCAACCACCTGTACTTCTGGAGAAAAAAAACATAGGGCCTATCTTTTTAAGTTTCTTCTCTCATATGCATCACGGTTTCCTTGTGCAATCTTCACCGTCAGGATGTCCTTCAGGTAACAATTTGTGCTGACCAAATCTACTTCATTCATCCGAAAAGTGATGAAGAAATGCTCGAATTAATCTTATCCGCTGCAATCCATTCCCTTTTTAGCATGCCTGTGCCATTATAGTCAGGGACAAGCCACATGTAAATCAGTCTTCGGTGTGCCCCAAAAGCCATTGAAAATTGAGCTAATTAATTGCCCACTAATATTTGATCATCGGTGATGACATTAATTAAAAGAAATTTAAAATCAAATTTAAAATAATTGAGCGCTGAAAAAGAAAAAATATATATATGTAAAGCATCGTATAGGTCTTGTTGTTTGTAGGTGTATGTTTTTGTAGGCCAGAGGCATGCCATATTCTTTGAATGGCTGCTAATTATGTAAGGCATTGATTAAGCTCACATTGACCTACTCTCGACAGCCCTGGAGATATTTGAGACTGCTGGATCAGTGATAAAATGTGAAGCAAAACACCATGCCATCTAGTAAAATCTTCTTACAAGTTATAGTCAATAAGGGGGCTTAGTGAGTTAAGTGATCTCTATGAACAGCCAGCGGGACCTGCAGACAATGGGGCATATTTACGTTCCCTGGCGCATCCCTGCATATCAGCAGGGATGCGCCAGGGAAAATGCGTCACGCAAGTTTACCCTTGCGCCACGTCCGATGCGCCGCATTTACAATGCGGCGCATCATGGCGCAAGGATAAGCAGATGCGTGACGCATCTGCCGGCGGGAAGTTGGCGCAGTGCTGAAGTTGTGTCGCAAGCGCGACGCAACTCCAGCACTGTTCCAACCTTCCCTATCCCTAACATGGTGCGTCAATCCTTACGCCTGCTTGAAGCAGGCATAAGGATTAGACGCACCAGCGTCGGAAAAGTGACTGCGTGAAATCTTGTAGATTTCACTACGTCACTTTTCCGAGGCGTTCCTGCGCCGGAACGCCCCGCCCCTGCGCCGGTACGCCCACATGAAACCTGATGCAGGTTTCATGTGGCGCAGGGGTTTACTACGTGACGCATCTCCCTAGATGCGTCACGTTGTAAATATAGCGCAACGCGGCGCATGGTTTGCGTCACCGCTGCGTCACATGCGTGACGCAACGGAGGCGCAAAAGTGGCGCAAGGGGCTTGTAAATATGCCCCAATGAGTTTAAATCCCAACAGGGCCAACAGGGCCAACTCAGCAGTTCAGCTTTGTGAGGTCAATCCGGTAATACTATAATTCTTTTTATTTACAGCGTACAAGTATGGCAGTAACGGCAATATTAGGATCCTAATATAAAACAAGTTATTATTAAGATGTTTAATTCTTGTTCATTTCTTTATAACTCAGTTTGACTCGGTCACTTTCTGTTTTAAACAAATAGCGCAAGATATACTTGAGTATGCCATAAATCTGATTTAGAGAACTCCGCGCACGCGCGCTTTCGTCTACCAGAAACAGAGTCGACTGCACTCTCCCCCTGCCCTCTTCTGTCTCCCAGACTCGCCTCCGAGGACTCGAGGGACACCCTAGTGTGCTGATTAAAAAGGTTCCGCGTAAGAGCCAGTCAAAATGCAGGAACACGCTTCCATCACGCATAATTGCCGTTCTTGTAAATGTTGCATTTATTTTCTGTACCATGTGACAGGGCGTTTCTAGCCTCCAATAAATTAGCAGTACATCTGTTTCAGGAACATACTGTAAAAAGAAAATACAACAAAAGGAGAGGATGCTGCAGCGCGAGCGCGGGCCTTTATCTTCGCTCAGCCCATAATGAAGTGTGTTAAAATGATGGATGAGTCCCGGCCGCAGTGATTTGCTCGCCTTAGCATTAGCAAAATTGGCTTTCAGTATCCAAACTTTTATGTCAAGATGGTCTGCACTTGATACACGTGTGCTGAGGTTTTGTATTCAATTGCAAACATTAAAAACGTTTTAATGTTTCATTTCTGTTGGACTGGCCCAATGTCCCGACTATTCATTCAGTAAGATCGATGGCGGCTGTGAATGGAAAAGGGCTTTTTTTTAACAGTGACTGATTGACCGTGATAGACATTTACATATGGATTACAATGTACTGTAAGTATTGGTTTTGAATCGCAGCTCAAGAGCTTATGCGGTGACATTCCACCAAGAGGCATTGTGCGCGTGGCTCTGAGACCGGCGAAAAGGAAAATGGGCGTTTCTTTCACAAAATTGTGTTTGGAAAAATGATAAACTTTACAAATTGCACAGGGAAAACAAGTCTCAAATTTAATTTTACGCCCAAATTGCATTTTCTCTTTCTCGTCTTTCCAATGTGCTAGTGAACATTTTGGCGAGGGTAGATTTTGACAGATTCTTTGGGATTTTCTACAAAGGTGGACTTTTCTTTTTACTCATTTCTCACCATCCATCTCTCATGCCCTCTTTTTTAATGCACGACCTCCCCCTCTGCTACAGGTATGCTACGTTATAAGTATTTGTCTAGCGCTTTTATACCAAGGTTTCTTGGCTCTAAGATACCTATAATTTGATTCTATGAAGCTACTGTATTATAATGAAAACAAACAAAAAATACGCAGTAGTAGTGGACCCAAATGGGAAATTTTCCGCACCTCGTACAAATACCTTACATGAATCAATTCGTTGGTGAGAACAACTTTCAATAGGATTGTATATAAAGAGGGGCTATCGCAGTTCCGGGACCCTACTACCAAAGGTGGCCCCTGTACATTAGTAAACTAATGTCAAACAAGTAAACATTCAATAGAGCTGCACCCAGCACCCTCATAGACAGTTGTTATAACCATAACAGTAATGGATATTCATAAGCATGCACACAATATTCAATATGCGTTGTCAATCCTTGTAAAGGAACAAACAGATACTTTGTTCCATGATCGACAGTAGTAAAATCCAATTGCTACTCCAAGCTTTCACTGTTGGTTTATTCTGTACAAAGACACTTCCAGCAAGAGATCAGCCAACACGTGATTCGTCTTTTTAAGACTTTTTCAAGGCAGTTCAGTATTCTTGATCCTAATGATCTTCATGTGTTGTTACAAATAGCCATGAATGCCCATACGTAGCGGCTGGAACTATTATGCTACTCCAAGTATTTCAGAATAAAGCATGACGATCTCGATTCCAATGTTAAATCCAAGATTAATTCCAAGAAAAAGTATAATACATCTTTTAGTAAAGATGGTTTTTAAATTGTGTGTTTGAAAATGCCACTTTTAGAATGTAGGCCTTTTCTTGTTTAACCATTCTGTGTCCTCTGCCTGTTTGTGGATCTACTGTCAGGTTTTTGAGTGACAGGGGCTGGGAATGTGAATTAACTGTAGACAGCCACTGTGGGTGGGGGGGGGAGGTGTTGAGGTGTGCCTGGACCTTCCTGGATGACTCAGAGCTTAGCTGAATAGACCTTGGCTACATTTAGAGCAGTGGGAGGATTTTTCCCTGCACCTGAATAGGGCCTGTCTCCCTTGCACAATGCTGTCTCCACCCCCTGTGGTCATACTGCACCAGTGAGGACAGAACTGGTTTGGACTGGGCTCAGAGACCCTTGCACACGGAGAACAAAGACAAAATGGGGTATAATAGTAGACCTTAAACCCCAGAACCTTAGATCACTTCTGGACTCAAGAGGCACATTTGCCAAGGAGAAGAGCTGAAGAGCTATGAGGAGGAGTACTGCCCCCTTTGCTGTGTGCTGTGTGGGGCTGCCCTGCAGTTGCTGTTTCTGCCAAGGAGAGGACAAAGACTGGAACTTTGCTGTGAACCTGCTTAAAGAAAAATCTCCAAGGGCCTGTGTGTGCTGGCCTCCTGTTCTGAAGTCTCAGGGACACAAAGACTTCACCTCCAGCTCCCCTGAACTCTGCTGCTGAGAGTTCTGGCCTGCCAGGAGGTGCCTGTTCCAGTTTTGGGCCTCTGTAGGTTGTTCCTGCTGTTGGGAGCTGGAAGAAACCTGAAGACCTGAAGAAATCGATGCATCACCTTTCTGTTTTTCTGACTAAGCACCGCCATGCGAGAAGAATCTCCACGCATCGCCGCGCCGCTGCAGAGACAACACAGCGCCTGTTGCGGCTGCAAGAACCGATGAATCGTGGGATTGCGGCTGAAGAAACCAACGCAGTACCGCTAGCTGCCACTGAATCGATTGCCAGCACATCCTGGATTTCCACGCATCGCACCTGTGTGGCAAGTTTCCCGACCTGTGGACCAGAATCGTCTTGAAGTCGATGCATGACTTCCCCCTACAGTCCGGATTTGACGCATCACTTCTACGTGCAGCAGAACTGTCATATCGCCTCCCCAAGGACTCAGGAACTGACGTATCTCTTTGTTTCTCGACGATCCCCCTCTCTGCAGCTGTTTGGCCTTGTGAATTTTGACACATGTACAGGTACTTTGTATAGAATCACGCATCCATAGTTTTCTATGGACAAAGTTGCTTGAAACCTTTTTAAAGTGATATTCTTATTACATGTAAGTTGGATTTTTGTCGTTTTGGTCTTGTTGAGTTCAGATAAAGATAGTTTATTTTTCCTAAACTGATGTGGTGTCCATTTGTGGTGTAATCACTGTATTACTGTGTGGTTTGAGTACAAATACTTTACACATTGCCTTTGGGATAAGCCTGTCTGCTCATGCCAAGCTGAAGAGGGGTGAAACCCCGAAACCGGTCCTAGGATGCTTGTTTCCAGTCCAGGGAGGACCTGGCCTGGCAGTTCGGGCTGGACTGTTCCCATAGGGCACAGGGTCAAGACTGATTTGCATATGGCTGAGTTCAAACTGGAATGGCATGGTGAGCAAAAAAACGATGGATTTAGGCCCAGATCTCTGTACTGGGGTGAATGTATGACATTGTTCTGCATTCTGTCCATCAATTGTTGTTTTTGCATTTGTCACCCCGAGTGGGACGGGTATGCCCAGACTTGGGTCCCGTGCTCTCCATGCCGCTGGAGTCAACCTATCCTGGCTGAAGAGGGGTGAAACCCCGAAACCGGTCCTAGGATGCTTGTTTCCAGTCCAGGGAGGACCTGGCCTGGCAGTTCGGGCTGGACTGTTCCCATAGGGCACAGGGTCAAGACTGATTTGCATAGGGCTGAGTTCAAACTGGAATGGCATGGTGAGCAAAAAAACAATGGATTTAGGCCCAGATCTCTGTACTGGGGTGAATGTATGACATTGTTCTGCATTCTGTCCATCAATTGTTGTTTTTGAAGCTACCCAGAGGGTGAGCAGGGGTTATCTAAAGTGTGTATCCCCCTTACCCTGACTAGAAGCAAGGGTCCCTATTTGGACAAAGGTACCTACCTCTGCCAACTAGAGACCCCCATTTCTAACATTGGTGGCAGCAGTGGGATTTGAACTTGTATTTGTACTTGACCCACAGTGATTGGTGTACATCACTAGTTTGTGCAGACCATTACACAACCACATACTATTTTTCCCTGTTTCCCTTTGGAATTTGGTTGTTGGATCTCTGTTTAGTTGTTACACCTGTGAGGCTTTGTCAAAATGGAAATCAACTTTTAGCACCTGTACAGCTACACAATGAGGGAACTAAAAGTCTTTTGCAAGGAGAGGGGGCTACCTGTGAAGAGGAGATCCAAAAGGCAGGATCTTGAGGCAGTCCTGTATAGCTATGAAGTACCATTCTGGGAAGCAACGCTGTCAGATGACTCTGAGGAGGAATCTGAGGGGGAGGATCCCCAGCCAGAATATCCAGAGGGCAGTGCCCCGGAGAATGGAACATTGTGGGGAAGATTGGCTTGTGAGGAAAGGAATCAGATCCGCGCTTGTGACCCGAGGCTGAGACAGCTGGACCAGGAGTGCGAGGAGATTGAGCGAGCCTTAGCTGAAAAGGAAATGTGTGCAGCTCATGAAGTGGGCATGGCTGGGTTGGAGGTGGAGTCCAGCTCAGATGGTGGCAGCCAAAATTTAGTGTTTAGTGCTGAGGGAGTGCACACACCCAGAGATGTGGAGCCTGACTTGAAGGAGGGGGTCGACATACACCAGGGGGTTCAGGTTTATGAGGAAGCTCCAGAGGTGCGCAGTGTCTCTGAGGTGGATTGGGGAACTGGCACAAGGGGTTCATATTCCTAGTGGTGGGAGGGACACTCTACTGACTCTAGATGAGAGATGCAGGTAGAGGGGTTCCCCCATGGTAGGAGCCTTGGCATGTGAGTATGGAGACTGCCCAGAAGAGTGTGGGTTGAGTGACTGAAACAGTCAGACACTATTTTGCCAATCTCACAAGGGTGATGTGGAGTACTTGTCTAAGCCACTGGATGGTGAGGCAAAGAGTAGCTTGGCTAACACTTGTGTGGGGCGGTGTGATTCAATTGTTGGAGAGCATAATTTAAGTCCATTTTTTCCAGAGCTATGCCAACAGCCGGTGGAGTGTGAGTTCTCTGACCCCAGGAAGCTTGCACTGGAGGCAGACCTCTTGGTGGATTCCAGAAGGTCTGAAGAAGCATTTGGGAGTGAGTCTGAATGGGGTGGCTCAGTTTTCCCCAACCAAGTGAGGGTGGGGATGTTTGTTGTAGCTCAGATAGGTCCCAGTGTAGTGGAATGGGTGTAGGGTCCCAAGTCCTGTCTCAGAGGAGAAAGAGTGGGTAAGTGATGCACTTACCCTTCTTCTTACGTGCGCTTAATAGCACAATGACTGGTTATAGGTGAGTTGTACCTGTAACTCTTTTATGTAGCAAGTTAGCTCCGTCGGGGGACGGGCGGAGAAACACTCTCTCTGAGATGTCTTCCCAGCGACTTGTGCTAGCTCCGTCTGCCGTGCCCCGGGGTGCATCACTTACCTACGCGCGTTACGAAACAGTAAACGTGCAACCACTTGGTCCTGAAGAACACCCAATGACCCGACTGGGCACACAAGGGCTGAAACATGTCAACCACTCACGTTTTTTAAGCAGGTGCTATAGAACAGTGACTCTTCTACCCACGCACCATCTCCCTTTTTAGCTTTACCGCCTCATCAACACAATAAAAACTAGCCTTGATAGATGGAGGTAATTTTAAACGCACTTCACTCTCACCCTCACCATCTCTGATCACTACTGGGAATAGCATTTGGTCTCCCTCCAGGTGGAGGAAAGCATAACAAAGACCCAATGATGATGCTTTTCCTGTAACAATCCTTGCGGAAAACCAAGATATACCGCACTTACGGCTTCGACTTGAATGAGGGTTTTTAAAGATGGCAAGAACCCTAGACCCTGGCTCTAAACAGGACGAGTGATTCATTCTCCAATAAACTATCTTGCCATTTAATTCACAATGTGTAAGAATGATGTCTGAAAGATTTTGCATCATATTCATAATTGCCGGAACCATAAAATTTGTTTGCGGCAAAACGTGATCAGTTTCCAAGACAATATATGATCCACTTTTAACCTCAATAACACTTTATTACCTCTGGGCTATTCTCTTTGGTACATCATCTACATAATGTCTTATCTGATGTCCTTTGTCAGGCACTAGGAACATTAAGGTTATGTTAACACACATGACCTTATACACTCATGTGTTGTGGAAAACGATTACTTTCTGTCTGATGGTCTATTTTGAACATGTTGATGAGGGAAAACAGAGGCCCAGTCACATCTGTATAATCAAGGATCGTGGTTGAGCTTGCAGTGCAGTGTGTGGGACACGGAGGCTGGTCGTCCTTCGTTCAACCATTAAGGACTCTTAAACTGTGGAAGGCATAGTGATTTATGAAAAATGTGTCTAGATTGTCCTTTTTAAGGGTTTCAGTTTAACTTGTAAGGGTATCCCCCAGTGAGATTCATAGGTACTTATTATCTCATCTGGCATGGGTTAGGCGAAGAGGTTCATGTTTAAGTTGCCTGTGATTGGCTGGTAGGAGTCCATGTATTCAGTAGTTGTCGCTGTGATAAATGTTTGTAAGGTGTGAACAAGGTTGTTTGTTTGCTTTCTCAATGGATTTACGTAGACGTTCATAATGAAAAGTTTAAAGGGTGGCCACTGGGGCCCATTTTCTAGCAACACCCATTGCAACCAGGAGTCTGATGATTCTAATCTGGTAATTTTTAGGGTTAGCTTGGATGAGAAGTAAATCGAGACACCTCCCTTTGGTCCACCTTTACAGTTACTGTTGTTTGCTGAAGTGAACAGTTCAATGAGTCCAATCAGCAGCATCGACTCAACTGCCCACGTCTCCTGAAGACTGTTGACTTCAGACCACTAACATTCCAAAGGCAGATTGTCAGCACCAGAGCCCCTCACAGTTTTGGCTTCACTCTTGCCTAGGTGGCAACAAGGCTGATTGCAACTAAGACCAGGAAGAGGCGAGGGAGCCGGATATTGAGCGGTCTTGTTCAAGTTTGACTAGCCGTATTCGTGCTGATAGGGAATCCTTTGTACACGGATGCTGACCAAACTGTGGCCCCTTGTCATGTGATGAAATATTATTTCTACAATTCACTTCTTTAATTATGGTGATGTTCAGCAGCAATGTAGGTGTACTTGAGGTTGGATGTGGGTATGCCTCTCTTGAGCCTTTCAAAATAGAGTGTAGGTGTATTGTTTCCATGGAAAAAGAGGAAGTGGGGCGATCATGCCCTTTACTGTACTTCTTCTCCGTGCTCCATGCCAAGGACGGTGGGTTAGACGTTATTTATGTATTCTGTTACCTTGATTCCCCAGTCACTAAGGTGTGCCTTATTCAACAGGACAAGGGTAGCAACTGTGGGTGATGCCCATGTTATCAGCGTGGGTTCTTTATCCTGATTGCCACTGATTGTACTGATTTGATGTCATGGGTTGCTATGTGCTTCAGATTTGAAATTGCGCCGAGCAGTTTTAGGATATTAACTTGGTTTAAAGTGTCTTGAGGGCCCTTGGATTTGTATTCTGGATAGAAAAAAGCTTATGTAGGCTGTTTGCTTGGCCTTGTGGCTCTTTGAGGCCTACGTGCAATGGTTTCTCCAGTGCTGCTATCGAATTTTTGGGCCCTTCGGGCTTGAAGGTTTAGAGTAGCGCAAGTTCACAGACTTGGGAAAGCGACTGACTGTGTTGCCGCCCGGCAGGAAGGTGTGGTTTCGTGTGGCTCTTCACCTGGGGAACCCATTGTTAAGGCAAGACTGTCTGTTCTAGGAAGATTATTTGTGGTGCACCTTGGCATTCCTCGTTGTGAAGGACAGTCTGGGACAGTTGATATTCTTCACTCTGTGCCTCTGGCAGTCCTTGCAATGGTGTTGTGAGCTGTTTAGTTGTTTTGCCTTGCTTCCTAATATTGTTGGTGTTGTTTAATCCAGAGGTACCAGGAACTGTTGTGCGAGGGTTTGGAGGTTCTTCTAAGTTTCCACGCATAATTTCTTGTAAATTGGCCCTGTGGCGAGGTTGCTGTTTTCTTTTAGGGGATGAATATGGAAAGAAATTGACTCTTGCAAACCCTTGAGCCCTTGTTTTGGTTTTAGTTGTTTGTTTTGGGTTTTCCTCATCTGCCTCTTTTTCGTTTAGGTAAGGGGTCTCCGTATTTCTATCGTGGGGCATGATGTCTCCGGTGGAGTGCAGGTTATTAGTACTTTTTGTGATCTCCTCTTCTTCTGTGGGCACGGAGGTAGATGTACTGGCTGCTTCCTCTGGTAGGGTGACCATGGGGTTGTTAGCCTTGAGAGAGCCCCCTTCTATTACCATTAGCCATTCAAGGGTAGGAATGAAAGGGTCAATGTCAATTTCGTGTTGGGGGACCTGTTGGGGATGATTGCGCCTTGTTTTCAGTGCCATTATTACCTCTGTCATACACAATGGAAGTTCACTCAGTTTGTCAATGAGAGGGGAACAACCACAGTGATGAGGAGGTCCTGCGGCAGCCAGTGCCCTTATAACTAACCTATTCAGGGCCTCCAATTTTGAGTCATTGTCAGCCACAAATACAGCTCGGGTGTTCAAGAGGTCAACTTTATACTCTAATTTCAAGGAGTGGTACGTTAGTGCCGAGACTACTTTTTGCATTGTCTGGAGGAGAGCCACCCAGCTATTGCTCTGCTCTCTGATGTTATTTGTAGTTGATTGAAATCCAGGGGATCTGGATACAGGGGACGCCCTGGATGTCATTATTTGTGTTATTGTGCATTCTTCATCATCACCATTGTCAAGATCGTATTTACTGTGTGCCTTAAGGTTTGAGATGCCCCCACTCCCTCGCTTAACTAAACTCAGAGGAGCCTCCCCTGTGCCCCACCACCCAGTGCCCCTCTCACCTCACGTGTGGGCTCAGTTTAGTGGAGCAAGTAGAGGCCTCAATTATTCCAACTAGCCCTGACTTCCACCGTTGGTCCTATGGTCCTGGAGTTGGAGCTGGGCTTGTGTGTGAGACGACACTCAAGAATGTGCTGTCGGAGCAGAGGCGGGGGCAAGTCTCCAGGGCAAGGCTGCAGGGCAGTGGTGCAGTATGTCCAGTCCAGTCGGCCCTTGAAGCAGCCCCAAAACCGACAGCCTCGATAGCCACTGTAGCCTTGGTGGGCGGCGTTCAGCGGCTACCTTGAATCCATGCCCCAGCGGTGGCGATCCAACTGCGGCGGTGCTTCCTTTACAGCAGCGGTCAGCACTCCACTCTGCACCATGGTCTGTCAGGGTCAGCTTGCAAGCCCAAGCATGGCAGCGTTTGCTGTAAACGATACATATGTGTCTAGACGGCTGGCAGGAGAAAAAACTCTCTCGGTCAATTGGAACTCTTTATTTATAACTCTTGCACTCATCGCCATCAACTGTCACTATTTCTATACATTTTGAACCTTAATTTCTCCTAAACTACTGAGCAGATTTACACAAAATCACAAAAAGCACTCTTTCTGGATAAAGATCTAGCTTTCCTCCAAATTTGGTGTAATTTCTCTCAGCCAGTTTGGTTGTAGCATTGTCTAAAATTCCCAAAGGAAATTGCATGGGGAAATTACATTTTTTTAGCCCCCAAGGGTTAGAGGTGAAGGGAGGCAAGGGTGATTTTAGGGTTTAAGAGTGGGTAGAGATTAAGGGAGGTGTATCTCCAAAAAAAGAACAAGGAGGGCATTAAAACTGGGGATGAACAAAAAACTTGTGCATCTTGACGCACTTAAGCTCCTTCGCAAGACAATTGTGAATGGTGATGCTCTGCTCTCCGCTAACTATTACTGATCATTCAGAGCAGTACAAACTCTTGCCTGTATATGCAAAATCCAGATCACTATGTGCGGCAAGAACATTAGCAGGGACAAAGTCCCCTGCAGCTAGTGAAGGTCCTGCTGAAGATGTTGAGTACTGGTCTTTTTGTTGCTGCAGTAGCTCTGCAAGAGCAAGTCGCACAGGGTGCATGGAGGGCATGCGCCACACCATAGCAATTGTCCCATATGAGTACTTTGGTCACTCCAGCGAGAAAACTCTTTGTGACCGTTGTTTCCAGTCACAAAGTGGATAGAAACATTTTTCATCTCCTTCGAGATTGAAAAAAGCTGCCACACATGTGACTCATCAAAGGTGGCCGGGTTGTCTCTTCCTCCTCCAAAACTTCATGTTCATCTGCTGATGCCATAGTTATCACCCATAGGTTTAACTTCCCAAAAAAACACAAGTTCCCCGCTAGGTTTTGTCACCAGCAAGTATGAACCCACAAATAAGATGCACTGGATGGAAACTTCCTATAAATGAACAAAGACGTAGATTTCAACCAATCAGATGTCGTTTTTGTATGTGACGTCACTCCTGTGGGACTCTCGCAAGAGTCTTTTGAGACTCCCACCGCAGCACTAAAGGTAAAGGTAAAAATGGAGTAATTTGTACACAAAAAAGATTCACGGGATCCTCATTTACTAGTTCAGTTAGAAACCCTCTAGGGTCATACTAAAATAAAAGGACTCTTTCACACTAAATACTACCTTTTAAATTGTTCTGGAGCACTCTGCACAGGGGGAATAGGAGTCTTTGGAATAAGTTACATGACATTCTTAGAGGGTACGTTTGGAAATCTGTGGTTGGAGCAGATTCCTATGCATACTTCCGTGCATACTTTGTGAGTCCAGGAAAAAACTAAAAGTATGTTCAGGTGAACATCTATATGCCCACCCAATCTGTTTGTTTTTCTATGTGAATATGGTTCATTGTGTCTATTGGCAACCCACGTCAAGCGTGTCCTTGTTAATGGAGAAAGAAAGATATTTTCAATTATTGAATTTAAAATTTGTAGATTTTTAAAACTGACTGTGGGCATCCAGTGACTGATGTGCCCTCATTAATTATATTTACAGAAAAACAAAGTTTAAAAAGATGTCCTAGCCATTAGCATATGACAGTCAAAGAACCCAACCTGTCTGGCAATAATATTGAAAGTGCCCGTCAGGATCACAGTGGGATAGTAAACTCGCTAGACTAACAAAAACCCAATTCCCCAAACAACCTAGAGAAAGTTTTTTTTATCTGTATAACAAAAATAGATATATTTTTTATTTTATAATTTTTGATATTCACAATGTTTACATCAAGGTTTGAACCACAATAACATAAGACATAATTTTATAAATACACAATAAAACAAATAAATGGGGTCCCACATTCATGCACTACAAACACTCACAACCACAAATACACACATACTCAAACACTCTCACCACTCAAGAGCAATTTATGACAAAAAAAAGAGAATAGTCCAAGATACAACATGTTTACAATAATAGCTATCGTGCGTCCTCTCCTTGAAAGGTAGTAGAAAGTTCAGGGGGCACGAAGTTGTCCAGCGCCAACGCGCGTTTCGGTGTATTAACCCAATACGGGTCACACCTTCATCAGGGCGATCAGATCAGAAAGTGGGACACAACAACAGAACCACCTACAACAATAATAAAGTGGTATAAGGCAATCACAGTCAGTGCTACAATTTACATATTTACATATACACTTCACAATGGATGATGAATTCAGGGATATATATATGTATGGGGGATGATAAATTAGCAGCGAGAAGACATAAACAATTATTCATATATAGTGAAAATCAAATTTGAATATCATTTAATGAGATATGGGAATGTGCGCACCGAGCAATACCAGAAAATACCCAGAAAGTTAGAAAATGGAAGTTTCACCCAGAAAATAGAAAATACACCCAAGTTCACAGTGAAGATCAAAAAAGTATTTAGTGACATAGATTGACCCAATAATTTAATCTATATATAAATCTATACTATAAACTACCTTGATGCAGGATATCTAGGTATATAGCCTTGACTAGGGAAAGTTAGGTTGAGACCAGCTCAATCCAATAAATCTGTAGGAACAGAAAAAACCTTGATGGTCAGTCTATGCACAAAAATTCAAAAGAAAACATTTTTTTTAAATTAAAAAGTGGAGGAAAGTTAGGACTGGATCAGTAACCCCGGGAGGGAGCATCCATCCACAAACGTCTTACCCATGTGGAAAACGGCGTAGGATGAACATAGGGGCTTCTTAAGCTCCGAGATCAGAGTCTGTTTTAGGTGTATATTACAGATATGATCCGAATTCCAAGAGTTGGGGCGTTCACACGCACACATTCAATATGAGGTTCCTCATCTAAGGAATAAATGGAAGTCAAGTAAGCAAACGGGGGTCAATTTCCTGAGTAGGCATAGAAAGGAAATGTATCAGAGGATTAACGCTAATCTAGCAAGAAGATTCAAATTACTGAGGCTCACAACAGTCGGTAATTTAGACAGTAGGAAAAAATAGGTTCCGCATTCCTAAACGGAATACAGTTCCGTGAGGCGGCGTCTCAGACAGAGAGATAAGGGAACAGAGCAACATAGTTAGCCACTCAATACATAAGGATCTAATAAGAAGTGGCCAAATATCCCTGCATACCAACAAGTTAAGGAGGACCACTAAACAAATACCTAAGGACGTGCATAAATTGAAATAGGCATCCGACCGTG
>CAWUFW010024626.1:0-57349 GCA_963921515.1 Calotriton arnoldi | reverse complement strand
TTTTTCCTTTGTAGTTTCTGGGCATGTAGGAGGCGTTCTTCTGGCCCAGTCGGACGCTGCAGTTGGCTCGTGCGAGCTTCTCCGAGTCTTTCACGCTGTGTTTCTGATGGATTTCATGTGCGGCGTACGCGTCGGTGCCGCGGAGTATTGGGTTGCTTCGGCTCCGTTTTGTATGCGTGTCGGTCGTGACGGCTTGAGCTCTGTGTGACTCGGTCTGGTTTTCCACGCATTGCATCGTACTGCGCGGGTCGGAGTTCGCGGGTACGTTTCTGTCGGGTTCTTTCCTGGTGCGTGTCGGTCGGTTCGAATCGCGTGGTTTCCCGGCCGGATGGCTGCTTTCCGTGCGGGTCGGTCGTTCAGCCTGTGTTCCGTACGAGTCGGTCGTGATCCACATGCATTGCATCGTACTAGGCGGATCGGGCAGCGCCGGTACGTGTCGGTCGGACTAAATTCCCGTACCGAGTCGGTCGGTACGTTTTCCGGCCCGAATCGGAATCGGCCCCATAATCTGTACACAATGAGAGGAGAACAATAATACCTCCATGGTACAAGGAATATTTACTTGAACAAAATGATCACCCAAAGGTTATAAAGTTGTGGAGCACTCACGAGGCATGCCAGTAATCCTTTTTATTTGAACAAACCAGTTTCGGCGCAGAATGCCTTTCTCAATATTCCTCAATAAAAGTAACTGCCAGCACACACAGTTCGTCTGCTTTAAACTCCATTAATTTCCCTTCTATTGGTAAATTCCAACAGAGTAAACAGCGGCAAAGGACTGCATATTGGCGCTTTGAATGTCCGATATAGTGAGCGCCATATTGACATGATGCAAATTGTCACATTTCAAATGGTGGCCATTGTATTCCTCGCTTTGGGGCCTATTACGATGGCGGGTGGAACCGTAACGGAACACGGGACCGACCGCCGAAGGTGCGGCGGTCCCGCCATGGCAATTAGGATGCTACCGCCACCCTGGCGGTCGCATCCAGCACATTTTACATGGCGGCGGGCGGTGCTGTCAGCAGCACCTGCCGCAATGCCAAATTTAATTGAATTGAAACTTATATAGCGCAACAACTGCCACCCTACGGGTATCCTGGCGCTTAGATTGAAGAATAATCACTGTAACAGCAGAACCAATTGTCAGTGAAGGGGTCTAGTGTTCACTCCTTGGAAATAGCCAAGTTTTCAGACTCTTCCTAAAACAGGTCAGAGAACTGGCCTGTCTGAGATTCTGAGGCAACTCATTCCATAGGCGCGCAGCGGCCACACCGAAGGCTCTGCCCCCCATCCTGGATCTCTTAAATCTGGTGGTTGTTATCAGATTTGCACTCGAAGAGCGAAGTTGCCTCCTGGGATTATACCAGGTGAACATCTCCTGCAGGGAGCAGGACCCAGATCATGTGCTGCTCTGTATACAATACAGAGGGATTTGAAGCAGATTCTTTCCTTGATAGGTAGCCAATGCAGGTCTCCCAAAGCCAATGCTGTGGAAGACCTGCGCTGTCTATTTAGCACCAGCTTGGCTGCCATGGACTGGACTCTCTGCAACCCCTGCAGAATATATTGCGGTGCTCCCAAGTACAGGGAGTTGCAGTAGTCCAATCTACTCAAAATTATACTCCTCACTACAAGAGATCGAGTATCTTTTGGTAGCAACGGAAGAACCTTCCGTAACATGCGTAGCAGGGAGAGACAGACACTAACAGTTTTGTTAGCCTGTGATTCCATTTGGAGGTTCTCATCTATCAAGACCCCCAAGTTGCGCACCATTTTAGCAGGGGTCATGCAAATATGCATGTTGTGCATTAGCATGCACAACGTGACGGTGCCTGCCACCTTGTGCATGCCAATGAAGGGGGGTACCCAAGGGGGGTACCATGGGTACCCCCCAAGTGCAGGCATCCACCCCCCCACCCCCCCGGGGGCCCGCAACGGGCCCCCGAAGGCATTCTCCGCATGCCTTTCCATGGCGGAGTCTCTGCCATGGAAAAGCATGTCACCACAGGCATGCTAATATGGATGGCGGTGCCTGCAAGGCACCGCCACCATGTTGTCTGCCTTTTCCGCCCAGCCGGCAATCCGACCGGCGGAAAAGCGGCGGACGGTCTTGCCGTCCGCCGTGGTGCCCCTCACCATGCTAATATGGCGGAGGGTGGAAAAGGATATTTGGCGGGCGGATCGCCACCGCCAGTGGCCACCGCCGGCCCGGCGGTGGCGATCCGCCAGACATCCTAATGGGCCCCTCTGTTATTCTCAGTTACAGGATAAATGCCTCCATATGTCATTAGTCCTTTTATATGCAGCAAAGTGCTTCAGGCACAATATATACCACCATAGACTCTGAGTGGCCCAACAACTCACGGAATTTTGCTGGCCAATGTCCCCTGCCGGACCGCAAAGATCTACAAAATGTGTCCCCGCATGGCTCTCAGAACCATAGCCCGGCAGTCTGAACATGACCTTTAACATGAAAACCTCGAGGCACCAAAGGGAGAAGAGGAAAGAGAAGTGACCGCAACTCACATTAAAAATCCTCTTTTTGTTTTCTTGCTCCCTATTTATTTTTTATTTTTCTAAAACACAGCCTTGTATACACTGTATACCTAATGGCAACATAGAACTGAGAAACCAGTTCCAAACACTTTATATTATTATTGAAAAAGGTACCACACCTAACAACAAAACCACCTTAGGTGCATGCACCAAAAGTATCATAACTACACGTAACCTGGCATCAAGATAATGCCTCCTGTAAAACCAAAGATTTTTGCCAGCAGCAAGCACATGCGACCACACTTGTAATCCCAAAAAACAATCTTTTTTTTTTGGATCACTGACATAATATCGACGACAATATCGACCTACCAGAATATCGTGTCAAGAATATCGATGTCCAGAATATCGACATCCTATCTACAACATGGTAAGTACAAAAATATCGGAAAAAAAATATCGTTTTTAAAATATCGAAGTTAAATATATCGTTTTTTAATGTTAAAAAATATTGTAAAATTAAAAAATACTATTAACTTAAAATAAATTATTTTAATTTATTTGTAAATGTAAAAATTATAAATATTAAATTTAATTTAAAAAAATAAACACACATTTACAATTTAATATATATATATTTACTTTAAAATAATTAATAAATAATATTTTTATTTAATTATAACATATTAGAAATATATAAAAGAATACAATTAAATATATATACACAAACACCTGTAACATAAGTATTATAAATAAAAAAAATATATTATAATTTTAATATATACAATATTAATTACATTTTAAATAATAATTTAGTACAAAAGTAGGGAAACTGTTGGATAGCGGAGGGGTAAAAATTACTTTTCCCACTCCAGTAAGTGCAACAGTAGGGAAAGTGTTGGATAGCGGGAGGGTAAAAATTATTATTCCCACTCCAACGAGTGTAACAGTAGGGAAAGTGTTGGATAGCGGAGGGGTAAAAACTACTATTCCCACTCCAGTAAGTGCAACAGTAGGGAAAGTGTTGGATAGCGGGGGTAAAAATTACTATTCCCACTCCAGCGAGTGAGACTATAGGGAAAGTGTTGGATAGCGGAGGGGAATAATTTACTATTCCCACTCCAGCAAATGCAACAGTAGGGAAAATGTTGGATAGCGGAGGGGAATAATTTAGTATTCCCACTCCAGCAAAATAATTTACATTAATTAACAATTAATTAATTATTCAAAAATAATTTACCTCCCACCATATTCCCCGGTTAGCGACACCACCAATATTGTAAAACATTACAAAATTAACATTAAATTAAATTAGTTCACACAATTAACACTATAAAACAACTTTCTTTAAATAAATATTATAGAAAAAAATAATAAAACTTTTATTAAAATTAAATTACTTCCCAGCCTACTCCCCTATCAACGCACAACACACTATTAAAAAGACACAATTAACATAATTATTAATTAATTAATAATTATTAATATCCAAATAATAAATATTTAATAATAAATTAATAACCACATTTAACAATATCAAATATTAAAAACATAAATATTAATGAATAAAAACATAAATTAATTAATTATAATTAAATTACTTCCCACCCCACTTCCCTATAAACCCACAACCCACTCCTAAAAAATGAGACAATTAACAATTAATTAATCATTATTAATAACCAATTAATAAATCATTAATATTAATTAAACATTAATTAATTAATAATAATTAAATTACTTCCCACCCTATTCCCCTATAAACCCACAACCCGCTACTGAACTAAAACACATTTTATTAAAAATCATTAATAACTTCTAAAAATTATTAATAAATGTATTATAATTAAATTACTTCCCACCCTATTCCCTATAAACCCACAACCCGCTACTGAACTAAAACACATTTTATTAAAAAATCATTAATAACTTCTAAAATTATTAATAAATGTATTATAATTAAATTACTTCCCACCCTATTCCCTATAAACCCACAACCCGCTACAGAACTAAAACGCAAAATTTAATTAAAAATAATTAATAACATAAAAATTATTAAAACATTTATTATAATTAAATTACTTCCCACCCTATTCCCCTATAAACCCACAACCCGCTACGGAACTAAAACACAAAATGTTGTTAAAATTTTTTTTATAACTTATAAAAGTTTAACACATAAATTAAAATACAAAATCAATAGCTACACAAAAATATAGAACACATACATTTAAGTTAAATACTAACTTACATAACACTAACTAAAAAAACAATATTTTTAACATCGATATTTTAAAAAACGATATTACTTACCTTCAACTCGATATTCTTGTCGACGATATTCTGACTGTCGATATTCTGGCATGACGATATTTCAACATCGATATTCAGGTAGGTCGATAATTGAAACTCGATATTTTGTCTGTTTACCTTTTCGTTAGTCCACCTGTACAAATATATATATATATATATATATATATAAAAAATATTTTTATAAATTAATAAATAAATAAATAAATTTTTATAAGATATATATATATATATATATATATATATATATAGATATAGATAGATATAGATAGATATATATATATATATATATACACATATACATATATCATTTACTCTTCTTCAAGAAGCAACAGTAATGAAGTCTCCAGGACTGTCAAGTACCGAAAAGAAAATGAGATAGAAAGACATATGCAGAAACATTGTAGGAGAGTAAGAAGAATCATTCTTATTCCAAAAGATCTCCTACTATGTAACACTTGACTGAAAAAGCCTTAATCATTTCGGACACTACCTCTTAAACAGTTTAAGACATTGAACTTAAACCACTGTGTTCCAAGGTTGAGACCTCATGCCAAAATAGAGGATGGTTGGTTTAAGTGAAGATCAGTCCTGCCGCTTAAGCCATCAGGGAGCAGAGACTCTGCTCCACATTGTTTGCATCTGCCCTGCATTGATGGACCAACAAAGAACTTTATTAAGACGGGAGTTCCTTGACTGGGGAATCAGGTCATGTAGGTCTGCACTGGCGAGTCTATGGACCCAAGTAACATAATGCTGAATATTAGATTAACTCAGTTCTTGAAAATTTTTAAAAATTTGACTACCATATAGGTTGATCACTGAGTAATCTGGAGGGGGCTCCTAAAATTGGATTCTAGGATGTGACAAATCCGAAGTTTTTAAGGTAACCTTTATATGACTAAGCAATCTCTAAGGACGGGCTTCTAGGGACCGCCATAATAGTTGTTCCCTATCCCGCCATGCTTAGGTAACAATCAGTTTAACTTGGCGTTTTAATGACGCGTAGTTTTGCACACTGGCATTTTAACAGGGGGAAAAGCCATGGTCCATCTAGCACCTTGCATATACCCGCCTCAGTTCAGCATATAAGCACTTTAATTATTTTAATTATCTATAGCGATCTATTTATGTAAATTCCAGCGGCCCGCATGGCAATTTTGCACTTTCCACATTAGGGAAAAGACCAACCCCTGATCAGCCATTTTGATCCACTTAACATCTGTATTTGGCATCTTTTTCTATATATTTAGGAAGGAAAGATAAAAAATAAAAAAATGAAGGACAGGCGATATGATGCCCAATGGCTAAAGTAGAGTTATGACAAATGTTTTAGTTTTTCTTGTATGCATCTTTTTAACCTTGTTGAATTGTATGTTTGATCATGTTTATGGTTTTAATTGACTAATAAACTATATTAAATCAAAAAATCCACTTCCAGTATTGAAAACAAACTGCACAAAATACCCTGGTTGGAAGCAACCGGACAAGAGTGAAAGGTAGCATCAAAGAAAAATAATGGCTATGAGTCCACATAATGGCCCCTAAAGGCATATAAAATAGCCCAAAAGGCCAATAGTAAACAAGTAGACTGTGTAAGTAGTACACATACAAGCTATACAATAGCCAACCAATACTCCACATAGAGTAAGGCGTATACCATAAAAGGTATAAACTCTTGAGACTAAGCTCCTCATCAGAGTAAAATAAAGGAATAAAATAGCTATGCAGCTGCAAAGACCATTCAGAGATCAGACATTGGAGGCAAACACTCTCTCAATAAAAAGAAGTAGTGCTTAATACTTCAACACCACAAGCACAACAATAGCATAGGCAGGAAATAAACCTTTACCCAACTTAAAGATACACGACCGTGGCCGTATAAAAACGGGAAGCAGAAGACCTGAAAAGGCCATACTACCAACGCTCAGCTTTCAAAACAAAGCGTATTTGCAAAGACAAGCAGAACAAGCCATAACACCAGCCATAGAATAGATGGTACAAGAACCATACAGACTGAGTTAACTTGTGTGCAAAGGTAGGAAAGTCTGTAGTGAAAAACGGAGGAGCAGACAGGCTAAGGGTCTGACCCTCCTCGACTAGCCCTAAACCTACGTAGGGCCACATCCGCTTGGGCTCCAAATATATGAGCCCCATTAAAAAGCATGTCATCAAGACGCACTGGACAGCTTCCAAGAATCCAGATGTCCAGAGCCATGCATGTTGACGGAATGCCACAGCAGACGCCATGGCCCATCCAATGGAGTCAGTGAAATCCATTCTACATTTGATGAGCAGTTTGGCCGCTTGACAGCCATCTGAAATCAACTGCTGCAACTCGCACCTGCTAGCCTCAGGGAACAAGGGTAAAATTAACTCAAAGAGTCCCACAGGGTATGGAGAAAGCATCCGAGGATGCAGACCGTATTGGTGGAGCATAAAGCTCCACTTGTGGAGGAAAAAATCAGTTTTCCGCGAGAATCATGTTCTCTAGATTCTTTATCAAGAGGGGAATGAGGGAGGTTCTCCATCTCAGGAGACACCATAATGGCCTGGACCACGAAGCTGTGGTGGGCCGGCTGCCGCAGAAGGCAAGCAGGGTCACCCAGGGCAGGACGGTATGTGTGGGCAATGATCCGGTCCACTGGCACACCTGACTCAGGTTTTGCCCATGTCCCCAACAAAATGTCAGTAGGGGAGCACCGGCTCATCCCCCGATTGGATGGGATGTGGAACCTCAATAAGAGGGTCTATAGTCTTCTCCACAGTAAGCAGAGAAACATGCAAGATATCAGCCACTCTCCTCAAGACTTCTGCCAAAGTGGAACTGGCTTCCGAGGCAAGCCGCCGAGGTGACAAAAGGGAGGAAGCAGGGTACAAATCCAGCCCACTCGCCTCACCCACCTCTGCAATCCAGCTGTCCAACTCAGAAGGGGCCACTGGCTGTTCCAAGTGGGTCATGCCCTCATAGCCTTCCCCTATATGTCTTGTGGACCTCCCACAGAAATGACCGGTGCTGCATACCCCATCATAAACAAGTTTGAACAGCTTTGAGGCGATATTGAATGGCATCGAGGTGATGTCGAACGGCGTCGAGGCGACAACGTGCTGACATCCACCTGGAAAGGAAGAGAGACTTCAGCCAGTGTTTGCGATGGCGAACGGCATTGAGGTGATGTAAAAAGTGACTGGAGTTGCGGCAAAGCCGGCTCCATAGTGCACACCGACTCCAGATCGGAGCCTACCGGTGCCACTATGTCAGGCACCAAAATGGCCACCGGGGTAGCGCCGGAGTCGAGCACCATTGGTGGCCCTGAAGGAATGTGCACCGGTGCCTCAGCCAAAGCAGGAACTGCCGCTGAGGGCGAACCCACCAGCGATGATGCAGTTACGGTGCATATGACCTCCTTGGGGCCCGCAAGCACTCCAGAGGGAGACGAGGGCCCAAAGAGCAGATGGAGAGCATCATAGTACTCTTGCATCTGCTTCCAGGTAGCTCCGGCTCCAGGGAAAACCGGGAGGCTCGAGAACGATGCTGGAGCGGGAGTCTCAGCACTAGGCCAAGAAACACTCACATCACAATTCAAAGGCGCCATAGAGGGTCGAGCCTTCGACTTCTTGTGACGCCCCTTACCTTGTGATGCAGATGGAGAATGGGAACATCGCCGTTGACTACGGGGTGAAGAGCGGTGCTCCCGGGAACACCCTCTGTCCCGGGAGGATGATCGACGACGTGAGCCGGAAGAACGCGACAACCGCGCAGTCAGAAGCTTCATGCGCCGCTCCTGCAGCACCTTTGGCTTCAACCATCCGCATTGTGCTGCTTGCCCAGGCACCACATACAGATAGAATGTGGGTCCGTACCTGACATCTTACGAGCACACGACCCACAAGATTGAACCCAGAAGGCATAGAGCACACTGTTTCCAAATGAAAAAAGATAGTCACAGCAGGCCGAAAAACGGCCAGAGATACGCTTCTCCAGATCCCTGTTGTAGCGCAGAAAAGAAGAAACTTACGTCTGCGTGCCGGAGGGGATATATATGGCTCCATTGATGTGATATCCGGAGACGAGGTCATCACAGACACATATGACGCCGTCCCCTGGCACGCAGAGGTACTGCTTAAACATTTCAGGATCCAGACTGGTGCTTGGTGAGAATTCTAAAAATTAAGGAATCTGTGGCTAGATGTCTATCAGATTATGGGGTCGATTCCGATTCGGGCCGGAAAACGTACCGACCGACTCGGAGCCGGAATTCATTCCGACCGACACGTACCGGTGCAGCACGACCCGCAAAGTACGATGAGAAGCGTGCAAAACCCGACCGACTCGTACGGAACACAAGCCGAACGACCGAGCCGCGCGGAAAACAGCAATCCGGCCGGAAAACCACGCGAATTGAACCGACCAACACGCACCCAGAACAATCCCGAACGAAACGTACCCGCGAACTCCTACCCGCCAAGTACGATGCAACGCGTGGAAAACACGACCGAGACGCACGGAGGACAAGCCGTACGACCGACACGCATACAAAACTGCGAGCCGAAGCAACCCAAAACACCGCGACCGACGCGTACGCAGCATAGAAAACAGCACAAACACAGCGTGAACGACTCGGAGAAGCTCGTGACGAGACAACAGCAGGGTCCGACTCGGTCACAAGAACGTCTCCTACATGCACAAAAAGTACAAAGGGAAAACACACAAAAAAAGGCCAAACAAGCAATTACAAAGCCAATAAATACTGGGGGGCAGGGAACAAAGACACACCCACAACTCCACCCATATAAAGGACACAAATCCCTACCATGATCCTTTGCAAATTCAAATGACCTGCCAGCACTCAACAGACAGCAACCACACACCCACAGCTCATCCATCACACAAGCCACACACCATCAGCACCTCAACAAATAGCACCCTCACATACACCCAGCAAAACACACACTCACACACCCTCACCTGCACACCAACACACACATCACACACCATCACCACCCATCACCATGCCCCCAAAGAAGAATCATAAGTTCCTAGATAGTGAATTGGAAGTCCTGGTAGATGAGATCCTCAGGGTAGAGCCACAGCTGTTTGGTACACTGGTCCAACAGACACCCATGTCGCAGAAAACCAAGATGTGGGAGAGGATCGTCGACAGGGTGAACGCACAATCACCATGTCTGTGCACAAAGGTAGACATCCAGAACAGGTGGTATGACGTGCGCAGGAGGGTCAGGGAGCTGTTGAAGAAGGACTACCTCTTGAGCCAACACACCGGCAGTGGCCCTCCTGCCAAACCAGTATACCTCAGGCCCTGGGAGGAGAAGGTGCGGGCCATCCTACCACCAGTGAGCGTATATGGACTAGAAAACATCCCAGAGCCTGGTGAGTACACAACAAATGTACACAATATTGTGCGACAATACACACACATCACTGTCAAGGGGAGAGTCAAACCATGCACCCTTAGCAAATACACACCAACCAGAACAGAATCATCCCAAAATGTGTATGTCAGTCAGATAAACACAGCACATGCCATCTCATAGTGATATGTAACTGTGTCATCACATGTACAAACACAACTACAACTACAGCTAGGCAGTGGCACAAATATAACTAACAAACACATCCAGACATGTAGCCACCACTACAACACCACCTCACAGTGAAGCCCACTGAAAGGAAGGAATTCTGTGTATGCTGGGCAAGTCAGTGTAGCCAATAGCATCATGGGAGTCGTAGTCACAGATATGGCCCACCCTCACAATGCGCACATCAACACCACCATGAACCATGCTCACATCACAGGGAGTGGAAAACA
This sequence comes from Calotriton arnoldi, assembly GCA_963921515.1. Taxonomy (NCBI): domain Eukaryota; kingdom Metazoa; phylum Chordata; class Amphibia; order Caudata; family Salamandridae; genus Calotriton; species Calotriton arnoldi. The sequence continues at coordinate 46,709 of CAWUFW010024626.1, read as the reverse complement.
ACTGACAAGATGGCTGACACTGGCTACTGCTGTGGGGAACAGAAGGTCCTGCTGGCAACTGTGCACCAACCAACAGCAGGACACCACTGACTGACATCCTGAAAGACAACTTGCACTCCCTGCAATGGAAGCACGTTCCATGGTGGAATATCTGGCTGGGTGGGAAGGAGGGCCGGATGTCAACCAAATACAACCAATGCAAACCATGTACACACCCCAACATTCACATAGAAATGCCCAAATAATGCAGGACAATGTGCTACACCAATATCAACCTCTGACTGTGACAACTTAGGACAATGCAATGTACAGGCCCGCATCCAGAGGCACAGTCACAACTGTCAGGTGTGTCAACCATGATGCCTGCAGAAACATAACATACATTGTGTGTGTCTCCCAAAAACAGGTGATGATGGGGACACAGCAGCAGACGCTGAGGAGTCCCCGTCCCAGGCCCAAGAGGATACGGAGCTCACTGGTGTGGAACAGCCTCTGCCCTCCTTGGATGAAGAAGACCTACCTGGCACCTCCGAAGCAAGTCATCATGCAGCACCAGCAGGACCACCAGCTGCACCCCCTGCACCCACCCCTCCAACGACTGTCAACACACATACCACCCCTGCCGACATGGACAGACCAAGGAGCACCACCACCACCAGCACAGGGACCCTGGACCAACGTGGGGCCATGGACACCAACACTACCAACAACCCCCAAGGGGGCCCAGGGTCACCTGTGCGTGCCACCTCAGGTACTGCACGTGTCGCCAGGGGTGGTGGGAGGGGTGGGAGACATAGGTCGCTGATCGCAGAGGGGTCTGGACTGCATGATGACCCACAACTGGCACGCATAGCCGATGCGTAACAGTCCAGCACCCGGAGAGCTCAGCCAGGTAGTGGGGCTCCTCAGGGACATTAAACAGCAGCAGGCTGCCCATCATGCCCGCTTGGACTCACACATGTCCCGCGTGGAGTCCAAGTGGGACACACTGCAAGAGATGATGGCGGTGCATAGGGACATATTACAATGCCTCCGCCAGATGAGCAGCAACCAGTCAACACCTCCCTGTGTGCCCACAACATCTGGTGCTGAAACAACTGCAACTGCCACAGGGAGGGAGGATGACTCTGGCGGAGAGTCCCCTGCACCGCAGCAGCCTGCACTTGAGGGTCCCCCCCAAAGAAGAGGGGTCGTCCGAGGAGGGGCAACTGAGAGGCCGATGGCCATGTAGCCAAAACCTGTTCTGGATAATCACCTTTGTGCACAAACTGTTCACCCTGTTGACTGCAACACAACTCCCCCACATGACATGGGGAGTACCAGTTGGACCAATGTCTCAGATGACTGTGGACTTTATACAGGACATTTCTGCTACCAGGACTTCCAATTCATCTAGGAACTTTGGATTGCAATCAAAATGTACAGCACTCACCATCCTGTGCACTATTCACACACATGTATGACAATAAACACACTAATACACCATACCTGCCTCTGTCGTGATTCCAACGTGGTTTCTGTCATGGAGATGATGACCAGCGAAATTACACTGTGCATGCTAACTGCTACAGCAAGTACAACACAGGCATGTGAGTCATGGCAACGTGACACATATGAGGGAGACACACCACCAGGGCTACACAACAAATACACACCTAGGCCATCTGACTCATTGCCTACACTGATGTTGCCAGGAAATACGGTGCAATGCACAGACACAACACCTATTCACAGTCTTTGGCAACTAGCCCACTGGTGCAGTAAGCAAATGTCAGTCAAATGTTTGACCACAGATAACGCACATCACAAAGTGAAGCACAGGTTTATTACACATTTGCAACATGTTGTAACCACTACAGATGCAAGGTAATCCCACCTGGCAGCGGGCACACAGTCAACAAGTGTAGAAGGAAGGAAGTCCATGGGTGTGGCGCACATCACCTGTAGGGACACGACAGCTACCACCCTGGAAGTCGAATCACAGTGTCGGGGATCACAGTTGACCAAACGACTCTGAAAGTACCCTGTGAAGGACAGAAATGACACACAGTCAAAAGCACTGAAGAACAGGACAGAACTGCAATACTCATGCCCAATACATGTCACAAGATACCCACCCAGAACCAAGTTAGCATGTCAACACTGTTGGGGAGTACAGACTACCTGTAAGGACACATCGCTACACGCATACAGTCATGTAGCCCATGGACACACTCAAACAGCACCAGAGCACCACCAACACATATCATGCAAACTCACATCATTGACATGACATCTCTGGATACTCACATTCAGCTGAAGAAGTTGGTGATGAGCTGTGTGCGGACATCACCATCACCATCATCATCATCATCACTGGCATCGTGGTCCAGGCCAGGATCCTCCACAGGCGGCGGATGTTGGTCATCATCATCCAGGATGAGAGGCAACTCCTTCCGCACTGCCAGGTTGTGTAGCATGCAGCAGACTATGACAATCTTGCACACCTTTGCTGGGGCATATGGGAGGGCCCCTCCTGTCTTGTCCATGCAGCGGAAGCGGCTCTTCAGGAGACCAAATGTCCGCTCAATCACCTCCTTGTCCGACCATGTGCCTCATTGTAGGGCATCTGGGCTGGTGTCACAGGGTTCCTGAGGGGCGTCAGCAACCACGGCATGTTGGGGTATCCGGAGTCACCTACCTACAGACAATTGCACATTAGCTGAGTTGGAAAAGAGGGTGGAACACTACATTGCAGAACACACACAATGGTACAAAGTCAGTACACACCAACAAGCCAGGCACGCTGGTTCCGCATCTGTGACATCATCCTCGGGATGCGACTACTCCTCATCACGTAGGCATCGTGTGCAGAACCGGGAAACGGGCACACACGTGTGAGATGCTCATATCTGCAAGACAGACCACCAGTGCATTAACCGAGTGGTAGTGTTTGCGGTTCCTGTATGCCTGCTCTTGGGCCTGTGGTGGTACCAAAGCAACATGTGTCCCATCAATGGAGCCAATGACATGCGGCATCCTCCCCAGGGCATAGAAGTCACTCTTCACGTCAGTGAGTTGTTGGAGTCTAGGGAAATAGATGTACTGGTTCAGGTATATCAACATAGCCTCCAAAACATCGCGGAGCACACGGCTGAACATGGTCTGTGACATCCCACCAGCAGTCTCCACAGTGTGTTGAAAGGTACCGGTGGCAAAGAAGTGTAGGGCTGCCATCACCTTCACCTTGGGGGTCAGCGCTGTAGGGTATGTCCGGCCAGGTTGCAAATGTGGTGCCAACCGCACCGTCAATTCCTCAATCAGCGGCCTGTTGAAGCGGTACCGTCGGATGCAGTCCCGTTCAACCATGGTTGCAAGGTCAGGGAATGGTCTATTGACAGCTGGTGCCCTGCAGTGCATAGGTGAAAAGAGAAAGATTGTCAGTCACCCCACATATGTGGCATTGAACACACTCAATATCACATGATACATCATTATGAGGCACAAGTACATGATGTGTGCAGTTCCGCAAGGACATGTATGGCACATACATGGCCAACATCTAACATCACAGTTCAACAAGTGGCATCAATAAGTCCCAGCTTGTGCCATGGGATATCATGAGGCCGCGTCACAGTTCCCATCTCCTGCTGCCACGTTCCAAACACACCCCACAGTGACATGTGAGGACAGATGTGCCCCAGGCATCACAGCTCAATGACAGGTAGATTCCCAGGGACCCTGTATTGCCACATGGACACTGGCATGACATGGTGTATCATGAATACACCACAGCTAAACAACCATGACCCCCACAGGTAGTGGTCCCTGTTGCCTCGGCAGGACAGACATGGACATCTGTGACACACACACGTACAACATCAAAGTCCATGCACAAACAATGTGGAGACTGTCTCCCATTGTGCACATGAAATCAGAAACATTGTAAACACAACATGCACACAGACTGTGGAGGACCATCACTATTGTGCCAATGGGTCACCCTGGGATAAACATACCGTCCCACATGGGACTCAGGGGGTATGTGACATGACATACACATACACCACCGTGAAATGTGACCATGCCACATGCTCAGATATGAACAGTTGCACATCACAGTGGTCATGTACACGAAACACCAAGGATTCTGTCCCCATGAACACGTGCACAGCCTGGGAGTGGCTGCCCCCAAGTGACACCCAAAGAACAACATGTTCATCCCCCATACACGGAATAGGTAATGCAGCCTTACATGCCTTAGGATACAGTTTGGACAGGCTGTGGTGTTGTAGGTGTGCCCCTCACTCCCTGGGAAGTATATGTGGCTGGCATATGTTCACCTGTGACAGGCATGGTGACATATGCCAGTGAATTGTACAGGGACGCGTTGGACAGCAATGGACCGATCGGTGCGCACACATTGGCCATTGCATTCAATGTGTGCGAGTACGCGTTGTATCCTGGGTACGCGTTGGACAGCAATGGACCGATCGGTGCGCACACATTGGCCATTGCATTCAATGTGTGCGGTGTACGCGTTGTATTCGCAATACGCTTTGGACAGCAATGGACCGATCGGTGCGCACACATTGGCCATTGCATTCAATGTGTGCGGGTACGCGTTGTATCCTGGGTACGCGTTGGACAGCAATGGACCGATCGGTGCGCACACATTGGCCATTGCATTCAATGTGTGCGGGTACGCGTTGTATCCTGCATACGCGTTGGACAGCAATGGACCGATCGGTGCGCACACATTGGCCATTGCATTCAATGTGTGCGGGTACGCGTTGTATCCTGGGTGCGCGTTGGACAGCAATGGACCGATCGGTGCGCACACATTGGCCATTGCATTCAATGTGTGCGCGAGTGCGCGTTGTATCCTGGGTACCCGTTGGACAGCAATGGACCGATCGGTGCGCACACATTGGCCATTGCATTCAATGTGTGCGGGTACGCGTTGTATCCTGGGTAAGCGTTGAACAGCAATGGACCGATCGGTGTGCCCGGCCGGCCCATTGCATTCAATGTGTGCGGGTACGCGTTGTATCCTGGGTACGCGTTGAACAGCAATGGACCGATCGGTGTGCCCGGCCGGCCCATTGCATTCAATGTGTGCGGGTACGCGTTGTATCCCGGGTGCGCGTTGAACAGCAATGGACCGATCGGTGTGCACCCATTGGCTATGGCCTGGCCTGGCAACGGACGCGTTTTCAAATTTTGAACGAGTCTGATGCTGTAAATTCAGTTGGTCACCCACAACAATGTTGCAAATTCATGGGTGTCATGAAGTTGAACTTTTGAAGGATGCTGTGGGCGTGTGTAAGTGGTGCAATTCCATGGATTGGCCAGATTCAGAAGATGCAAACGACTTGGACCTATCACTTTGGACACATGGGACAGTATCTGCCTCTGCAGCACACATATAATGCTGGCTGTTCCCCTGAGAGCTCACTTGCCTGCACTACATGCTCCAGGACGACATCTGCCACGACCACTGCTGCTTTATCTGCACCCTCTGGACCCTGCAATGGCACGTACTGTGGAGAGAGCCCCAGCCTTCAGCACTGAGGAGAACCAGGCCCTGCTGGACAGCCTCCTTCCACAGTACAGCAAGCTGTATGGGAAAGCAGGGGAGCAGGTGAGTGTTCTGTCCACTGCCTTTCTAAATGTGCATGTTGTCTGACTAGCAAGGCTAACAGTCTGCACGCCACTGGCTAGCAGGCTCACTGAGTAGTTGTCACCCCCCATAGTGTGTAGTTACATGCACTGAACAGGTATAGTGCAGTGACAGTGCATTTAAACAAGGTTTTACTTCCCAGGCAATGATACCATGTAGTAACTGCTGGCATACTGTCCATGGCCATCGTTGCACTGCCTGTGTACATCATGTGCCCCTGTGATTGAGACATGTATATCCAACTGTGTAATGCACGGATATGTTGCATGTGTAGTAATGGCATTCTCACTTTGTCATCCTCACAGGTTGATGCCCACCAGAAGCAGCAGATATGGCTGACCATCATCCGGGCAGTGAGATCCGTGGGGGTCTACAAGCGCCGGATCCGCAACTGCCAGAAGAGGTGGCAGGACCTTCGGGGCTGGACCCGGAGGATCGCACGGGTCCAGCTGAAGCTGTCGCCTCCTCGCAGGAGGGGCGGACACCGGACCCTGACCCCCACATGCTCAGGATCCTGGCGGTGGTCTTCCCTGATCTGGATGGGCAGCTGAAGGCCAGAGAGCAGCAAGGAGGGGTGAGTCCATGACTGCATTGTGAACTTTGTCTGCCATGCTATGTGCCCTCCTCTGGCCTGGTTAAACTTCCACAGTACAGCAGTCATGTTGTCCAGGAGCCATGTCCCTCTATTGTGCACTGCCCACTCCTCATCTGATACCCAGGTGTGGCCCTTACAGTCAGGGAATTGTGTCACTTGGGTACTGTGTCCTTGCTGTTTGCTTGACTCAAGGTGGGGGACAGCATCGGTTTCCCTAACTCTGTGGTGGGCATCATGGGTGGGTCCATTGCTTACACAATGCCTGTGTTCTGACATGTAATCTGCGTGTTACTTTGATATGTGGTCCAATTGCTGAGCTGATCCACCACATGTGCCTGGGGTATCTGGCACACACCCATGCTGCGGGTGGGAACAATGTTTGGGCCCCAGGAGTGTGTATATTACGTGTGTCACACATACTTAGCCAGCTGCCTACTGTCCAGGGCTCATCCCTCATTCATGTGGGGCAGGACAGTCATGCCTACTCCAGGCCATACAATACACTCTGTACTCCCACTCCCGTGTATCAGCTGACACGTTGTGCTCAGTGATATGTCCCCTCAGGTGTCTGCCTCTGTGTCAGTGTGCTGTGGCTTCGTTGTCAGGACTGCTGGGGTGTTTCTCGGTTGGGGCTCAGCATGCCACCGGAGATGTGACCATAGGAGACGATACTTGTGTGACACATAGGTGTTTGATCACCTGACCGTGCAGACTGGGGTATGCTAATGTGAAGTTTAGGCAGCTGTTTCCCATTCACAGCAGATTGTGAGGTGCTCAGGTTCAGAGGGTTGCGTTACAGGTCTCCCATATGTCCAATCGGTATGACCTGGACAGATAAGGGTTCAGATGATGTGGTGTGTGGGGGATGTACATGTGCACTTGTTCAGCTCCAGGACTTGCATTCCCCATGACCTACTATTGTGACACAGTGCAGAGTGTTGTTGTCTGGCTGCCCTGCCCATGTGACTGGAGACAGTGATGTATGACTTAGCAGGCATGCCTGTGCCATGGCATGTGACTTCCTATGAGTGATCCTGCAGGGGAGTGACATGTGCTACATGCACACCATTGTGGCAATGACTATCAGGACATGGGTGCATCATGGTGTCTGTCGCTGGTATGCATCACATGCATTTCCTATTTGACTCTGGGCATCCCTTTCATCCGGACACCTGTACTGACTCAGTGGCAAGAGTTGTGATGTGTGCATGTTCACATGCTTCACCGTGTTCTCTGCACTGTCCAACTACTGTGTAGGTGGTGCATGTGTCCACACTGGGGTATTGCCATCCAACAGACACCAGACAGATGGGTGCAAGGCCAGGTGGGATGTGAGTGCCATGGTTGACCATCAGACTGACAATTGGCTTCTCCTGTTCTGTTTGGGCACTTTTAGCAATGTTCAACTAAGGATGCCAGGGCTTGCTCTGTAATGTGCTGTACTTACTGTGGTGTGTGCGTTCGGTGCAGGTGACTGATGTCTGTCTGTTTCCCTATTGTTTGCAGATACATCCACGGCCACAGGAGGGGACAGCTCCACGGACCAGGAGGAGCCGCAGAGCCAGACTGGGTCAGCAGCCGAGAGTGGTCGGAGGGACCCAGTGGCACGGAGGGCGAGGGAGCCACACCGAGGAGTCCTCAGCACCATCCACCTCAGCTGAGGACCACAGCAGCTCGGAGGATGACTCCCTTATGGAGGCGGGTGTCAGCAGCCAACACACCCCAGCTAGTGTTGCTGTCCCCGCCACCACCACCACCGCCCTCCCACCGGCTCCCATTCCCGAGGTCCGTGGAGGCTCCCATGTTCGGGAGCGTGTCTCCTTCGGGCCAGGCACCGCACCCCTGCCCCTGTGTCCCCTGCTGCCCTGAGTGAGGAGTCTGTGTACCTCCTTCGCCAGCTCCATGTAGGGCAGACAGCGATGCTGAGTGTCCTCCATGCACACACCACTCTGTTGACTCAGCTGGTGTCTTCATGGAGGGCATCTCATCGGGCATGTCTGCCCTACAGAGGGGCAATAGGTCCATGGACTCCTCCCTGACGGCAGCAGTGTCCCTCCTCCGACAGTCCCTCACCCCTCCTGCCTCTGCCCCATCCACACTCCCCAGCACCTTACCTGTCCCAAGCACACACACACCGGCACAGGCACACACCAGCACAGACAAGAGCAGCACACAGACACACACGCCACAAACAAGACGCCCACGCACGCACAGTCAGGGGACTGAAACCACACTCACAGGGGATGGGGCCCAGGCACACACACACGCATCCACGAGCACTGCGCAGTCCTCAGTTGCCTCTCCCTCCAAAGCCCCCTCCCTTGCCTCACCTGCAACCCCAAAGACACAGCGGCTCTTCCTCAGTGACCTCGGCCTCTTCCCCTCCGATCCAGCTGATACAGCATTCAGGGGGAAGAGGAAGCCCACCCACACGGAGCGGAGTGCCCCTCGCCCCCGGACACCCTCCCCCAGGCGCAGACCGACTGACGCCCCCATCCGCAAGTCACCCCAGACCCGGAAGAGCAAGACCCCGCCACCGCCCTGCAGCTCAGGCACCAAGTCTCCTTCCTCCATCCCTCAGGCCCCCACTCCACAGGTGCCCCCACCACACCCTGCCCCAGGTTCCCCAACCCACAGATACACCATCCCCAAAAGGATCAGGCCTTCTCCCCCTGCCACTTGCTCTTCCGGCCCCACACCCCCCTCTGCGCTTGTCTGTGCCACTGGTGTGGTGACGGTGTCCTCCCCTCTGTCCTGCCCACCTTACCTGATCCCCATTCTCCTCCCCTGGAGGTAGGCACTGCAGTGGAGTCCACTACCACCCTGTCTGACTTGGGCACTGCAGTGGGGAACCTGTCCACTCCATCTGCACGGTCCACTGCAGTCGTGCCGGCACCCACACCATCTGAGTCATGCCCCCAGTTGTGCCGGCACACACCATGTCAGACACCTCCACTGCAGTTGTCAGTGGCTCTCCAGCACCCACCACCCCTTCCCTGCCTCCTTCTGGTGAGCCCTGATCCTGTCCCTGCGGTGCCTGGCCTGCCCCCCGTATGCCCCTCCGAGGGGATTGTCCCTGGTTTTTATCAGTGCAGGCATGCGTAGGGTGACATCTGCCACTGTCACCCTGTTTTGACTTTCATGATGGACTGGCCATTGGCCTTTGTTTATTTTTTACATGTCTTCAACTTTTGAACCCACATATGCTGAATAAAGCAACTTTCTGTTCTCTAGTGCTTTTGCTTCTGATGTACATGATGTTGATGATGCTAACCATGCCCTTGCTGCAGTGATGGTGATATTTGGTCTCATGAAAATGAAGTGTTACTGTGCAGGAACCCATGTGGTCCAGGGGAATGTGTCCTATCCTGTGGTGTATCCATGTCATCCTTAGCAGCATCTGAGGGTGTCATGTTTTCAATATTTGGCAATGGGATTTCCTACTTACATTAGCAATGTCACATCTGTGGCTTCCACCCCTGCACATCTGTTGTGCTTGCCATTGTTCAATTAGTCTACTTCCCTGACCGTGTGGCCATCTCCACTGGACATGCAGGTTTGGGCATCAATGGGGAAGGACTCATCTGTGTTGTCAGTGCAACTTGCTATACATGTGTGTTGGATCTGTGCTGATGATTTCGTTGACACTCCCATGACCAGACTGATGTGACGGGAGCCTTCATATGGTGCTAATTGTTGACTGTGTGACCAAGTGTTCTGCTGACATGATGGAGCCCTACTGAGGCGACATATGGCACAGCTTTCCTCACACAGGAGTGGAGTCCCCTCATGGCAGTGTGTACTCCTGTGACATCGCCAGCGCCCTCGGTGTGTGTTGTATGAGCATGTTTGTGTGTTCACTTCCATTTTGCTGTGCATGCTGGGATCCCTAGTGATGTTCCTGTTTGTGATGCTTGCTGAGTTGACCTATGTTCCCCCAAAGTCTTCTCCCTGGGTTCTCTGTGATGTGGGTGCATGGCACATTACTGCTCATCAAGGTGTCACCCATAGGTGTGTTTGCTGTCAGGGCTGAGTTTGTGGGCAGACGCAGATGGGTCACAGTCAGGATTCCCCTTGGCACTTGTTGTTTACACCTGTCATGTGATTTCCGGTTTGTGTTAGCTTTCATTGGTTGTGACACGTTGTGTGTGTGACTGCTGGCACTCCTCAGGGTCAGGGCTGCAATGTTGGTAGTTGTCTATGTGTGTTCTCTGTGGGTGACCCTGGCTTCTTCATTGGTGTGTGACTGTGGCTGGGATCCCATTGGTTGGTGTGGTATTGCCGTCATGTCCATGTACAGCGTAGTGTGCAGTGTGTCAGACATTCAGGAGTCTTGTTGAGTGGCCATGTGTGATGTGTTTCTGCACCTTGGTACCCACCACCCCCCCTGGGATTGTCATGGGTGCATGTGCAATGTCACCAGTGCATGTGAGCTTCACTGCTGCACATTGTTGGAGGTCGAGGTGTGTGGTGTTGAGTGTGTGCAGATGAGAGTTGTTGCCCGGCTAGACCCCTGCCTCCATGTTGGCCTTGGCTTACTGGCCGTGCTGATTGATTTGTGCTTGTGTAGGTGTGATGGTAGTTTGTTGCTCAGGACACATGACTGTGGTTCACAGTGTGAACGACATCTAGCTTTGTCATCACAGTGGGATTGTAATGCAGCCCAGGGTCACCACATTGTGGGGGCCCTGGGGGTAGTGCTGTGGTGTCTCTGTGTCTTGCTGTGTCAGTTGCTGTTCCTACATGCTTGTGTGACATGTGTGATTTGTGCTCCCTCTCATCTGACAATGCCTGATCGCCCACATAGGGGATTTGGATCCATGAGTTACCTTTGTGTGGCACTGTATGCACATCTGTTTAATTGGTATTCAGGCCTCCTCATGTGTTGTGTGGTTGCCTGGGGACACTGGCATCCCCCCCCCCTCACCTGCTGTGTTTGATGTGCAGTGTGGGTCTGCCTGTTTGTGTTTGTGCATCTGCACCAATGCATTGGCATATCTTTAGTGTGCCATTGGCTGTATGTTGTTTGGTGGGTTTCCCCTGCTGTCCCTGGGACTCCTAGGTCATCAGTCAGCACAATGATCATTGTTTGTGTGTCCCATTGCTGCCATGGTATGGTATCTGTTCACCTCACATCTACAGTCTCCACAGGGTATCTGCATTTGTGTGCCCATTGTTGCAAATATGTGGGTCTGCATTCTGATGGTCACTTCTGTCATTGTGTCATTGATGAATGTTGACAGTGTCAGCCCCCATGGGTGATGTTTGTCTGCACATGGCCAAAGGTATGTCTTATTTGCACTGCACTGTTTGCCTCCCCCAATCTATGTTGCTATGGGACACAAGCACTACTTTGCCACTGATGTGTTTGTTGTTCTGTGACCAGGAATCATCCATGCAGTTTGGCAGTTGCAGCTTTTTCTTTGTCAACACTTACATTTTGGTCACTGTGATGATGGGGGTTTGGACCCCATTGCCACAATGTTCAAAATGTGCTTCAGCTATGGACCCCACACTTACATTTTGGTCACTGTGATGATGGGGTTTTGGACCCCATTGCCACAATGGTCATGGCCTGCTTGCATTGTGGGGGCCACACACATTTATGTGTGGCACATGTGATAAGGGGTCACAGTGTATGTTCAAAGTCATGTTCAGTGTTGTAGGCATTTGACACAGTCTACACACGCTTGTCATGGTGTTGGGGGGATGTCTTTAAGTTGCATTCTTTATGTTGGTGTGTGCTTGTTGTGTCATGTATTAGCCATCCTGTGAGTGGGGGTGTTGTTGGTGGTAGGCATCCAGCCCCCATGGGTAGAGGTGGTAGTAGTGGTAGGCATCCAGCCCCCCATGGGTAGAGGTGGTAGTGGTGGTAGGCATCCAGCCCCCATGGGTAGGGGTGGTAGTAGTGGTAGGCATCTGGCACCCCCTGGGTAGGGGTGGTAGTGGTGGTAGGCATCTGGCACCCCTGGGTAGGGGTGGTAGTAGTGGTAGGCATCTGGCACACCCTGGGTAGGGGTGGTAGTAGTGACAGGCATCCAGCCCCCATGTGTAGAGGTGGTAGTAGTGACAGGCATCCAGCCCCCATGGGTAGAGGTGGTAGTAGTGGTAGGCATCTGGCACCCCCTGGGTAGAGCTGGTAGTAGTGGTAGGCATCTGGCACCCCCTGGGTAGGGGTGGTAGTAGTGGTAGGCATCTGGCACCCCCTGGGTAGGGGTGGTAGTAGTGGTAGGCATCTGGCACACCCTGGGTAGAGGTGGTAGTAGTGGTAGGCATCTGGCACACCCTGGGTAGAGGTGGTAGTAGTGATAGGCATCTGGCAACCCCTGGGTAGAGGTGGTAGTAGTGGTAGGCATCTGGCACCCCCTGGGTAGAGGTGGTAGTAGTGTTGTGCATCTGGCACCCCCTGGGTAGGGGTGGTAGTAGTGGTAGGCATCTGGCACACCCTGGGTAAGGGTGGTAGTAGTGACAGGCATCCAGCCCCCCATGGGTAGAGGTGGTAGTAGTGACAGGCATCCAGCCCCCCATGGGTAGAGGTGGTAGTAGTGGTAGGCATCTGGCACCCCTGGGTAGAGGTGGTAGTAGTGGTAGGCATCTGGCACCCCCTGGGTAGGGGTGGTAGTAGTGGTAGGCATCTGGCACACCCTGGGTAGAGGTGGTAGTAGTGGTAAGCATCTGGCACACCCTGGGTAGAGGTGGTAGTAGTGGTAAGCATCTGGCACCCCCTGGGTAGGGGTGGTAGTAGTGGTAGGCATCTGGCACACCCTGGGTAGGGGTGGTAGTTGTGACAGGCATCCAGCCCCCCATGGGTAGAGGTGGTAGTAGTGACAGGCATCCAGCCCCCCATGGGTAGAGGTGGTAGTAGTGGTAGGCATCCAGCCCCCATGGGTAGAGGTGGTAGTAGTGACAGGCATCCAGCCCCCATGGGTAGAGGTGGTAGTAGTGGTAGGCATCCAGCCCCCCATGGGTAGAGGTGGTAGTAGTGGTAGGCATCCAGCCCCCATGGGTAGAGGTGGTAGTGGTGGTAGGCATCCAGCCCCCATGGGTAGGGGTGGTAGTAGTGGTAGGCATCTGGCACCCCCTGGGAAGGGGTGGTAGTGGTGGTAGGCATCTGGTACCCCCTGGGTAGGGGTGGTAGTAGTGGTAGGCATCTGGCACCCCTGGGTAGGGGTGGTAGTAGTGGTAGGCATCTGGCACACCCTGGGTAGGGGTGGTAGTAGTGACAGGCATCCAGCCCCCATGGGTAGAGGTGGTAGTAGTGACAGGCATCCAGCCCCCCATGGGTAGAGGTGGTAGTAGTGGTAGGCATCTGGCACCCCTGGGTAGAGGCTGGTAGTAGTGGTAGGCATCTGGCACCCCCTGGGTAGGGGTGGTAGTAGTGGTAGGCATCTGGCACCCCTGGGTAGGGGTGGTAGTAGTGGTAGGCATCTGGCACACCCTGGGTAGAGGTGGTAGTAGTGGTAGGCATCTGGCACACCCTGGGTAGAGGTGGTAGGCATCTGGCACCCCCTGGGTAGAGGTGGTAGTAGTGGTAGGCATCTGGCACCCCCTGGGTAGAGGTGGTAGTAGTGTTGGGCATCTGGCACCCCCTGGGTAGAGGTGGTAGTAGTGTTGGGCATCTGGCACACCCTGGGTAGGGGTGGTAGTAGTGACAGGCATCCAGCCCCCCATGGGTAGAGGTGGTAGTAGTGACAGGCATCCAGCCCCCCATGGGTAGAGGTGGTAGTAGTGGTAGGCATCTGGCACCCCCTGGGTTGAGGTGGTAGTAGTGGTAGGCATCTGGCACCCCTGGGTAAGGGTGGTAGTAGTGGTAGGCATCTGGCACACCCTGGGTAGAGGTGGTAGTAGTGGTAAGCATCTGGCACCCCCTGGGTAGGGGTGGTAGTAGTGGTAGGCATCTGGCACACCCTGGGTAGGGGTGGTAGTAGTGACAGGCATCCAGCCCCCCAATGGGTAGAGGTGGTAGTAGTGACAGGCATCCAGCCCCCCATGGGTAGAGGTGGTAGTAGTGGTAGGCATCCAGCCCCCCATGGGTAGAGGTGGTAGTAGTGACAGGCATCCAGCCCCCCATGGGTAGAGGTGGTAGTAGTGGTAGGCATCCAGCCCCCATGGGTAGAGGTGGTAGTAGTGGTAGGCATCCAGCCCCCCATGGGTAGAGGTGGTAGTGATGGTAGGCATCCGGCCCCCCATGGGTAGGGGTGGTAGTAGTGGTAGGCATCTGGCACACCCTGGGTAGGGGTGGTAGTAGTGACAGGCATCCAGCCCCCCATGGGTAGAGGTGGTAGTAGTGACAGGCATCCAGCCCCCCATGGGTAGAGGTGGTAGTAGTGGTAGGCATCTGGCACCCCCTGGGTAGAGCTGGTAGTAGTGGTAGGCATCTGGCACCCCCTGGGTAGGGGTGGTAGTAGTGGTAGGCATCTGGCACCCCTGGGTAGGGGTGGTAGTAGTGGTAGGCATCTGGCACACCCTGGGTAGAGGTGGTAGTAGTGGTAGGCATCTGGCACACCCTGGGTAGAGGTGGTAGGCATCTGGCACCCCCTGGGTAGAGGTGGTAGTAGTGGTAGGCATCTGGCACCCCCTGGGTAGAGGTGGTAGTAGTGTTGGGCATCTGGCACCCCCTGGGTAGAGGTGGTAGTAGTGATAGGCATCTGGCAACCCCTGGGTAGAGGTGGTAGTAGTGGTAGGCATCTGGCACCCCCTGGGTAGAGGTGGTAGTAGTGTTGTGCATCTGGCACCCCTGGGTAGGGGTGGTAGTAGTGGTAGGCATCTGGCACACCCTGGGTAAGGGTGGTAGTAGTGACAGGCATCCAGCCCCCATGGGTAGAGGTGGTAGTAGTGACAGGCATCCAGCCCCCATGGGTAGAGGTGGTAGTAGTGGTAGGCATCTGGCACCCCCTGGGTAGAGGTGGTAGTAGTGGTAGGCATCTGGCACCCCTGGGTAGGGGTGGTAGTAGTGGTAGGCATCTGGCACACCCTGGGTAGAGGTGGTAGTAGTGGTAAGCATCTGGCACACCCTGGGTAGAGGTGGTAGTAGTGGTAAGCATCTGGCACCCCCTGGGTAGGGGTGGTAGTAGTGGTAGGCATCTGGCACACCCTGGGTAGGGGTGGTAGTTGTGACAGGCATCCAGCCCCCCATGGGTAGAGGTGGTAGTAGTGACAGGCATCCAGCCCCCCATGGGTAGAGGTGGTAGTAGTGGTAGGCATCCAGCCCCCCATGGGTAGAGGTGGTAGTAGTGACAGGCATCCAGCCCCCCATGGGTAGAGGTGGTAGTAGTGGTAGGCATCCAGCCCCCCATGGGTAGAGGTGGTAGTAGTGGTAGGCATCCAGCCCCCCATGGGTAGAGGTGGTAGTGGTGGTAGGCATCCAGCCCCCCATGGGTAGGGGTGGTAGTAGTGGTAGGCATCTGGCACCCCCTGGGAAGGGGTGGTAGTGGTGGTAGGCATCTGGTACCCCCTGGGTAGGGGTGGTAGTAGTGGTAGGCATCTGGCACCCCTGGGTAGGGGTGGTAGTAGTGGTAGGCATCTGGCACACCCTGGGTAGGGGTGGTAGTAGTGACAGGCATCCAGCCCCCATGGGTAGAGGTGGTAGTAGTGACAGGCATCCAGCCCCCATGGGTAGAGGTGGTAGTAGTGGTAGGCATCTGGCACCCCCTGGGTAGGAGCTGGTAGTAGTGGTAGGCATCTGGCACCCCTGGGTAGGGGTGGTAGTAGTGGTAGGCATCTGGCACCCCTGGGTAGGGGTGGTTGTAGTGGTAGGCATCTGGCACACCCTGGGTAGAGGTGGTAGTAGTGGTAGGCATCTGGCACACCCTGGGTAGAGGTGGTAGGCATCTGGCACCCCTGGGTAGAGGTGGTAGTAGTGGTAGGCATCTGGCACCCCTGGGTAGAGGTGGTAGTAGTGTTGGGCATCTGGCACCCCTGGGTAGAGGTGGTAGTAGTGTTGGGCATCTGGCACACCCTGGGTAGGGGTGGTAGTAGTGACAGGCATCCAGCCCCCCATGGGTAGAGGTGGTAGTAGTGACAGGCATCCAGCCCCCATGGGTAGAGGTGGTAGTAGTGGTAGGCATCTGGCACCCCTGGGTTGAGGTGGTAGTAGTGGTAGGCATCTGGCACCCCTGGGTAAGGGTGGTAGTAGTGGTAGGCATCTGGCACCCCCTGGGTAGGGGTGGTAGTAGTGGTAGGCATCTGGCACACCCTGGGTAGAGGTGGTAGTAGTGGTAAGCATCTGGCACCCCCTGGGTAGGGGTGGTAGTAGTGGTAGGCATCTGGCACACCCTGGGTAGGGGTGGTAGTAGTGACAGGCATCCAGCCCCCCAATGGGTAGAGGTGGTAGTAGTGACAGGCATCCAGCCCCCCATGGGTAGAGGTGGTAGTAGTGATAGGCATCCAGCCCCCCATGTGTAGAGGTGGTAATAGTGACAGGCATCCAGCCCCCCATGGGTAGAGGTGGTAGTAGTGGTAGGCATCCAGCCCCCCATGGGTAGAGGTGGTAGTAGTGGTAGGCATCCAGCCCCCCATGGGTAGAGGTGGTAGTGATGGTAGGCATCCGGCCCCCCATGGGTAGGGGTGGTAGTAGTGGTAGGCATCTGGCACACCCTGGGTAGGGGTGGTAGTAGTGACAGGCATCCAGCCCCCATGGGTAGAGGTGGTAGTAGTGACAGGCATCCAGCCCCCATGGGTAGAGGTGGTAGTAGTGGTAGGCATCTGGCACCCCTGGGTAGAGGTGGTAGTAGTGGTAGGCATCTGGCACCCCTGGGTAAGGGTGGTAGTAGTGGTCGGCATCTGGCACCCCTGGGTAGGGGTGGTAGTAGTGGTAGGCATCTGGCACACCCTGGGTAGAGGTGGTAGTAGTGGTAAGCATCTGGCACCCCTGGGTAGGGGTGGTAGTGGTGGTGGGCATCCAGGCCCTATGTGTATATGTGGCATTGGTGATGGCTATCCCGCCCCTATGGTGCTGCTGTTGCTGGTGTAAGTAATTTCTGCATCCCTCTGTGTGTGTGTGATATGTCGGGTACGTGTAGTTTGTTTTTGTGGTTGGTGTCTGTTGGAACCGGGGTTACCGAGTCCGACACGGTAGCATGGCGTGGAGCGGGAAAGGCACGCGAAGGCAATGTGTAAGGCAGTTGTGCAGCACACTCTCACTTTGACTCACAAATGCGAACGCAATAACATGACACCACACCAGGCTTTTGTATTTAAAATCAAGATCTTTTATAAATAAATTAAGTTGGCATCAGATAAGGCAGGTTAATTTAGATCTACATTCAAACTCATTAAATTATTCAACTGGTGCACATTTTAAATAAAGCTGCATAGCTCATCAACATTGTAGGCCACTAAGAGGCCGCAGGAATTATCTCCTACACGTAGCACTTAATAATGATCTCAAGGTACGTTAATAAAACATAGGCCTAAACATTCAGTTCACTTTAATATTTTCAATTCTTTAAAAGAAGGCTTTTCACGTTACATTTAAATAGGCCTACATTAATCTAGGCGCACCCACATTCAGTACAGTGGGCGTCGCAACTCCAGTACACCTGTAACATAAAATACTTCAACTCTTGGCGGTGTACACTTCAGCTCCACTCCATTAAACACTTTCCCCTTGTGGTAAAGACTTAACAGCTAAAACCATGGCCTAGGCAGTAATTATAATAGGCATTGGCATAAATCATTACATACTGTGGGCATCGTCAATACATGAATGAACTATGTGGGGAATCCCTCAACATGTCCTGTATTCTGGGGCTTCTAGGTTCCTTAGGGTTAATTCAGGCCAGGCCCACTGCTCTCTGGGGCCTCGCCTCGTAGGACTATAATAGTAAGGGTTAATAGTGGCCCCGGCCCCCAGTGGAGTCTTATGGGCCCTAGGGGCCTCCAGGGCTCACCTGTGGTGTGGTCGTTGGTCGACCTTCAGGGCGACTGGCGATCATCCGGGCCGGCCCGTGTTCTGTTGGGCGGGGCCCGGTCGGGGTGTCTCGGCCTTCTGGCCGGTGTTGCGGGTCGTTGCGGGGGCCGGTATGCCTTACTCCGGCCCCCGGGATCAGGGAATATGCATGCGGCTCGTTGCGGGGGCTGGGATCACCCTCCTCCGGCCCCCGTGCTCAGGGTAAATGCAGGTGGGCTCAGGGCTGCTGGGGGAAGGGAGCGGGAGCCGGCAGTCCTCTCCGGCCGGCTCCCCGTCTCCCTCTGCACTGCCGGGGCTCTTCCCGGGCTTCCTTCGGCGCTGGGCGGGACCGGGAGCCGGCGCCCAATCGGTGCGCGGCCTTCCCGGGTCACGCCGAGCGACCCCTGGTTGCTCAGCAACGGCGTCTGCGGGGCCGGGAGGCCTCGCTGAAGATCGCGTTAGCGATTTCTTGGGCCGCTTCGGCGGCGGTGGCACTTTCTTGGGCCGCTCGGCGGCAGCGACGATTCTTCGGCCGCTTCGGCGGCGGGGGCAATTCTTTGGCCGCGACGGCGGCAGGAACAATTCTTGGGCCGCTACGGCGGCGGGGGCAATTCTTTGGCCGCGACGGCGGCAGGCACGACTCCTTGGGCCGCTACGGCGGCGGGGGCAATTCTTTGGCCGCGACGGCGGCAGGCACGACTCCTTGGGCCGCTACGGTGGCGATGAGGGCCCCGGGCCCCTGGAGGCTTCGGTGAGGGCGCGGACGGCGCTCCTCACCTCACACACCTGAGGGGCTTCCTCCACCTCAGCGCTTCCTTTGATGAGGCGCGACGGCGCACCTCACCACACGGTTTCTCCTCTCCAGGCGGCGGCGGCCGCGGCGGTGATCTTCATCATAAGGTCAGTGACCTGAGGGACAACAGCACACATGGTGCACCAGCAGCCTGTGGGCAGGGCTGTCTGGCAAAGTACTTGGGGGCAGCTCAGCAACAGGCAAAGGTGAATAGGGGTGAAGGTTTAGCGCTTCAGGGTACGGCGCTTTACCTGGTGATCCCCAGTTGGGCAGTTTTAGGCTTTAGGCCTTGCTGGACGGACAGGCCTCCTCAAGTTAAGGGGTCTTGCGACTGCTTCAGCTTGGTTGCTTCTTAGGCGCTTCTAGTTGTAAGTTTCTTGTCAGAAGTTCCTTGTTATAGGTTCCTTGTCAAAGTTTCCTGTCAGAAGTTTCTTCTTATGAGGGGGGATGAGTTGGTGGTCTGGGAGTGCTTGATGTTCCTCCCCGCACGCTGAAGGTGGTTCCCTGGGTCCCCTCACACTGGGCAAGGTCAGTGGGTGGTGGGCGTTCCTCAGCTATCTTACTACAGCAGGGCCTCAACCCTGTCAGCAGCAGTAGTGTAGGTCTCCCCCCTAGGCCCTAAAGCCTATACTCCGGCGGAGGTTCTCCCAGGTTCAGTGGTGCCTCATCAACTGACTAGAAAGTTTTCCTTCCAAGCCTTTTATACTCCCAGGTCAGGTGACTCTCCCAAAGGCGGCAAAACATAACTCCTCCCACAGCCCGGAAGGTTCTGGAACCTTCTACATGCCTGGCTATGTGGCCCAGAGGCGGGGATGGAATGGATACTGTATCCCTATACCCCAGCCTGAACCTGGCTACTAGTGTGTATGCGTGTCAGGCCCCTCTGCAGTAGCAGGGGCCTGTGGCAGCCATCTTGAGTGAGTTTCACACATGGTAAAATGGCTAGGGGAAAAACAAAAAATTTCTGGGAAAAAGGGCCACGTCCAACACAACCCCCTCCCAGCCAAAAGCCAGGGTAGACCGATCAATGCCTTGATGGGCTTCCCTGCTTCGGGCGAGAAAACTTGGACGCGGGCCTTTTCCCCAGCTGCAGGAAGGTCCTGCAGGTCCTTCTTCACTCTGGAACCCGGTGGTTCCCTCTCTCACCTTCCTGGACCAACGAAGCCACCCCACTGGCGCTCCCTAATTGGCTGCAGCCAGGACCGGGCGCTAGGCCGTCCAGATGTCTCTGGCCCTTGCGGTCTCACAGAGCGGGGGGCAGTAGCCCCAGGCCCGTTGGCCACTCTCCTTCTCCTCCTTGCAGTTCCAAACTGCCACTGGTCCACCCACCTGGGGTCCGCACCCTCAGGCTGACCAGCAGTCAGGGGCGAGGCTCTCCTCCCCCTACCTCTCCTTCTGGGGTTCCGCCCTCTCCTCCTATGCGGGGCACCCTCAGACCACCCCTCTCTCACTCTCCAAACTGGCTATCACCTCTCTTGATAAATAGAATTTGGGCTCCTGTGGAACCCCAGCAGGTACGCTGCCACCATTCATTTTGCCTTCCATCTCCATCTGCAAGGTCCGGAGCTCTAGCTCCTTCAGGCTAAGCTCATGTACAAGCTTCCTTTCCTCCATGGCTTTTTCCATCCTAGCAAGTTCTAATGTCAATTGCCTCTGCTCCCTTCTGTCTTCCAATTCCTCTTGTGACAAACTTCCCCCTGACGCACTACTGCCTGCCCTGGAACGTCTTCCTGGCAACACATTCTCGCTAACATCAATGCTTAGTAGGTCCAGTTCTCCTGGGTTGTCTGTCTCCCCCTGCTCCTCATCCCCTCTTCCCTCCCGGGTGGGCCATTACCCATGCCCTCAAAGCTTTCTGAAGCACCTCCTTCCTGGCGCCTCGCTTGACGGCCACCCCCTCTCTAGGCAGAACTCCTTGAGCTGTGTCACCGTATACCTTTCTAGGTTGGCTAACTCAAACTCCATCCTCCTAGGTGGGGTCCCAGACAATTCAAGGAAGGGGTTCTAAACTGTAGGTAACAGGTCTATCACAGGAATGAACACAGTCGGCAATTACCATAGAATTCCTAGCACTCTCATTAATATAGGTGTCTAATTGCGTGCACATTGAGTCACTGTAGGGTGCTGCACAAGCACCAGTCCTTATCCAACCGCTGAACACCAAATGTTGGAACCGGGGTTACCGAGTCCGACACGGTAGCATGGCGTGGAGCGGGAAAGGCACGCGAAGGCAATGTGTAAGGCAGTTGTGCAGCACACTCTCACTTTGACTCACAAATGCGAACGCAATAACATGACACCACACCAGGCTTTTGTATTTAAAATCAAGATCTTTTATAAATAAATTAAGTTGGCATCAGATAAGGCAGGTTAATTTAGATCTACATTCAAACTCATTAAATTATTCAACTGGTGCACATTTTAAATAAAGCTGCATAGCTCATCAACATTGTAGGCCACTAAGAGGCCGCAGGAATTATCTCCTACACGTAGCACTTAATAATGATCTCAAGGTACGTTAATAAAACATAGGCCTAAACATACAGTTCACTTTAGTATATTCAATTATTTAAAAGAAGGCTTTTCACGTTACATTTAAATAGGCCTGCATTAATCTAGGCGCACCCACATTCAGTACAGTGGGCGTCGCAACTCCAGTACACCTGTAACATAAAATACTTCAACTCTTGGCGGTGTACACTTCAGCTCCACTCCATTAAACACTTTCCCCTTGTGGTAAAGACTTAACAGCTAAAACCATGGCCTAGGCAGTAATTATAATAGGCATTGGCATAAATCATTACATACTGTGGGCATCGTCAATACATGAATGAACTATGTGGGGAATCCCTCAACATGTCCTGTATTCTGGGGCTTCTAGGTTCCTTAGGGGTTAATTCAGGCCAGGCCCACTGCTCTCTGGGGCCTCGCCTCGTAGGACTATAATAGTAAGGGTTAATAGTGGCCCCGGCCCCCAGTGGCGTCTTATGGGCCCTAGGGGCCTCCAGGGCTCACCTGTGGTGTGGTCGTTGGTCGACCTTCAGGGCGACTGGCGATCATCCGGGCCGGCCCGTGTTCTGTTGGGCGGGGCCCGGTCGGGGGTGTCTCGGCCTTCTGGTCGGTGTTGCGGGTCGTTGCGGGGCCGGTATGCCTTACTCCGGCCCCCGGGATCAGGGAATATGCATGCGGCTCGTTGCGGGGGCTGGGATCACCCTCCTCCGGCCCCCGTGCTCAGGGTAAATGCAGGTGGGCTCAGGGCTGCTGGGGAAGGGAGCGGAGCCGGCAGTCCTCTCCGGCCGGCTCCCCGTCTCCCTCTGTACTGCCGGGGCTCTTCCCGGGCTTCCTTCGGCGCTAGGCGGGACCGGGAGCCGGCGCCCAATCGGTGCGCGGCCTTCCCGGGTCACGCCGAGCGACCCTGGTTGCTCAGCAACGGCGTCTGCGGGCCGGGAGGCCTCGCTGAAGATCGCGTTAGCGATTTCTTGGGCCGCTTCGGCGGCGGTGGCAATTTCTTGGGCCGCTTCGGCGGCGGCGACGATTCTTCGGCCGCTTCGGCGGCGGGGGCAATTCTTTGGCCGCGACGGCGGCAGGAACAATTCTTGGGCCGCTACGGCGGCGGGGGCAATTCTTTGGCCGCGACGGCGGCTGGCACGACTCCTTGGGCCGCTACGGCGGCGGGGGCAATTCTTTGGCCGCGACGGCGGCAGGCACGACTCCTTGGGCCGCTACGGCGGCGATGAGGGCCCCGGGCCCCTGGAGGCTTCGGTGAGGGCGCGGACGGCGCTCCTCACCTCACACACCTGAGGGGCTTCCTCCACCTCAGTGCTTCCTTTGATGAGGGCACGACGGCGCACCTCACCACACGGTTTCTCCTCTCAGGCGGCCGCGGCGGTGATCTTCATCATAAGGTCAGTGACCTGAGGGACAACAGCACACATGGTGCACCAGCAGCCTGTGGGCAGGGCTGTCTGGCAAAGTACTTGGGGGCAGCCCAGCAACAGGCAAAGGTGAATAGGGGGTGAAGGTTTAGCGCTTCAGGGTACGGCGCTTTACCTGGTGATCCCCAGTTGGGCAGTTTTAGGCTTTAGGCCTTGCTGGACGGACAGGCCTCCTCAAGTTAAGGGGTCTTGCGACTGCTTCAGCTTGGTTGCTTCTTAGGCGCTTCTAGTTGTAAGTTTCTTGTCAGAAGTTCCTTGTTATAGGTTCCTTGTCAAAGTTTCCTGTCAGAAGTTTCTTCTTATGAGGGGGGATGAGTTGGTGGTCTGGGAGTGCTTGATGTTCCTCCCCGCACGCTGAAGGTGGTTCCCTGGGTCCCCTCACACTGGGCAAGGTCAGTGGGTGGTGGGCGTTCCTCAGCTATCTTACTACAGCAGGGCCTCAACCCTGTCAGCAGCAGTAGTGTAGGTCTCCCTCCTAGGCCCTAAAGCCTATACTCCGGCGGAGGTTCTCCCAGGTTCAGTGGTGCCTCATCAACTGACTAGAAAGTTTTCCCTCCAAGCCTTTTATACTCCCAGGTCACGTGACTCTCCCAAAGGCGGCAAAACATAACTCCTCCCACAGCCCGGAAGGTTCTGGAACCTTCTACATGCCTGGCTATGTGGCCAAGAGGCGGGGATGGAATGGATACTGTATCCCTATACCCTAGCCTGAACCTGGCTACTAGTGTGTATGCGTGTCAGGCCCCTCTGCAGTAGCAGGGGCCTGTGGCAGCCATTTTGAGTGAGTTTCACACATGGTAAAATGGCTAGGGGAAAAACGAAAAATTTCTGGGAAAAAGGGCCACGTCCAACAGAGTCTGACTTACCTTCTGCGCCGTACGCGTCTGTGCCTGTTCCGGTAGTAGATGTAGAGTATTGGTAGGATCGGCACGATGGGATTCATGGTTGGTTCGTCTCGTTCGTCTTTCTCTTTGCTTCGCCTCGTCCTCGTCGCTGGCGTGTTCGTCTCGTAGCCGTGGATCGTGTTGTGGCACGAATCGGAGCTTATGTGCGCCTCTCCCGGATGCTTTGACGTGCCGTGCGTAGCGACGGGTTCGGCGCGTACTGGAAGCGCATCGTACTTGTCCGGCCGGACGAGGCTGCATTTTGGCTTCCGTGCGACTCGATTCTGCGTTTACAGATCCGGCTCGGTAGGGGAACAGGACCTGGATTGGGTGAGTACGACTAGGTCGGAATCTATGCTGTTGTGCGCATCGTACTTGCTCGTTCGGAATAATGTGCGGATCGGTCGGGAAACAGGCATTCGCATGGCTTTTTTCCCGACCGAATGGTGTTAGGTGCGCCTCCGACCGAGATCGGAATCGGCCCCTATGTGTCTCATTTATTGACTCTGTGTGCACAACAAATTTTTAACACTACCCTCTGATAAGCCTAAACTGCTAGCCCACACTACCACAAAGAGAGAATTTGGGATTATTAATTTAAGCCCTGTAAACCAATAATTGTTATCTGGCCTTTCTGCATAGTATTGCTGATACCACTTGGCCAATAGGTGATTCCACGAAGAAACCCACAATTGACTTTAGTCAAAAATATTTTTGCAAATTATTTTGATTTTCACATTTTTCTAAATTTTGTATCCGAAATGTTAGTGCCTTGTATTAAGTCCCCCAGTCTATTAGAGAGTATAAAAGTATACTAGTCAGTTGGGCCTTAAAAGTTGGTGTAGAATTTTTGCTAAAAAGGTTCCAACTGTACTAAAATAATGTCTTCCTCAGAGGATAGAATTCAGGTACTCGACCTGACCCCTTATCTGCATCTTAAGGTGAGGCAGTTAAGGATCCTCTGTAAGGATTATAACATTAAGAATGTCTCAAACCCTACCAAGACAAAGCTCCAAGAGATTCTTGCTGGGTTTGAAGCAGCTAATGTAACATAAGATCCTGACAACCCTCTAGAAGAGGAGATGGACAGTGATCATGACTACTCCAGGAGACTGTCACCCCAAACTCACTAGAGAAGGTGATGAGGTACTCCCTCATATCTACCCTAGAACTGTTTCTAGAGGGTTTGCTACACTGGGGGTAGGTCAGGCCACTGAGGACAGAGAGAAGAGCTAGATGAAGAGAACCTTGTCCTTCAGAGACAGAGAAACGGCTGAGCTGGGTCTAGCATCCATAAGTGGGACAGCAACAAAATAAATAGGAAAGGAGAGGAAACTTTCAATCCCAAAATCACCAAAGGAATTGTCCACAAAAATGTACAAGGTGATGACATTACCAAATGGTTTACAGTCTTTGAGGCGGGCTGTCAAATGAGAAGGTTTCACCAGAAGTACTGAGGCTCTCTACTCTGGGAGCTGTTCTCAGGAAATTGCAGGGATAACCTCCTGACACTGGATGAGGCAGATGCTGAGTCTTATGATCTCATGAAGGATGTCCTGATTGAGGGCTTTGGACTCACCACTGAGGAGTACAGGATTAAGTTCTAGGAGACTCACAAAACCTTGAGTCAGCCCTGGGTAGATTTGGTGACATCTCAGTCAAAACACTAGGGGGCCGATTCTGATCTCGGTCGGAAGGGCACCGAATCGGGTTCGGCATTAGCGGATCCGATTCGGAGGCTGATTTTCCGTCCGATTCATACACGGGTCCGGACGGCGAAGTACGATGCGAACAAGCGCGAATTCACCGTCCGACTCGATTCCGGCTCCGAACCGCTCCGTACGACTCGGTCGCAAGCAAACCGTGGCGCGCAATGGAGACGTTTCACGACCGAGCCAGTACGATGCACGATCCGGACAGCCGGATCGAGTCGGAGCCTCCGACACGAAAAAGCTCTGGAAGCGGACTTCGGGTCCGTGCCGGACCCCCTTCACCCGTAGCCGTACGAGTCAGACACAGGGGGACCCATGGGTCCCCCTATACATGCGTGTACGGTGCGGATGGCACCAACGCGTACCCACTACAGGGGGCCCCCTTGTGCGCAACGTACCCATTGAGTCAATGGGAGCCCATGTACGCGTCGTACGACCGGCTCCCATGGACTTCAATGGGAGTCCGACCAAATCGAGTCCGGCAGCATGCGGCCGCATCGTACTCGCTCGGTCGGACTGCAGGAGTCCGGCTCGGTCAGAAATCTCTCCGGATCCGGCTTGGTCGGAGAGTTTTCCGACCCAGATCGGAATCGGCCCCTAGGTGGCTGGTTGAAGGGATGTAAGGTGTAAGATTATGATGGGCTTTATAATTTACTGATGAAAGAGCATCTGTTAAGTAACTGTACTTCAGAAAAACTGCATCAGTACTTAGTGGACTTAGGGTTGGTCTCTCCTCAAGAGCTTGGAAAGAAGGCTGACCACTGGGTCAAAAGAAGGGTGTCCAGAAAGACCCATGGTAGCGGTGACCAAAAGAAAGGGGTTACCAATCCTCCCAAGGGAAAGGATGTGGGACACAAAGGGAAAAAAACCAAACAGTCTTTTAAAGGCCCTCAAAAATTTGTACAGCAGGGCGGGCCCAGAGACACATCCCAATCAAAGGGTGGGTACCAAGGTAAACACTTGGATCTGGAAAAAGGCTTGGTGTTTCACCTGTAAGCAGAATGGACACCGAATTGGGGACTCTTCCTGCTCGAAAAAGGCTCCCACCAGTCCAGCACCCACATGGGTTGTGAGTCTCCATATGGGATCATGGTGTGCCCTCACCAGGTCAGAGAGCACACTGATGCTACTTTAGTCCCTGAAGGGTGGGTGAATATAGCTTCCCTGGCTCTCTGGCTGAGAAGTACAGACAAAAGCCACATATAAATGGAGCTGAAGTTGAAGAACTGAGGGATACAGGTGCAAGTGTCACTGTGGTGACTGAAAACTGATATCCTCAGAGCAGTACATAACTGGACAAATGTATCCTATGATCAATGCTGATAACATTACCAAAGTTTATCCCAAGGCTATGGTGACCTTGGAGTGGGGAGGGGTTACTGGCCAAAAGAAGGTGGTCAGGGCCTCTGCAATTCCAGTAGAATGTCTGGTACGCAATGATCTGGAGACCTCAGCATACGGTAAGGTGAAGATGAGAACCCATACAGCCATGCTGTGAATACCTGAATGAGTGTGGGTGAAAACTAGAGCACAGAGCAAAGCTGAGACATAATGAAAGGGGAAGGTGGGAACAAATGTACGAGACCTTTAAGGAACCTATTCTCAATAGGGGACTTAAAAAAAGAGAATTGGTCAGGCAGCCGCATAAAGGCAGACAGAGCAGAAAGGTAACCCTTGAGAGTACCCTGAGCAAAGCCCTGCTGGGCAAGGGTAATGATAAAAAGAAGGATATCAGAAAGAGAAGCAGAAAGGGGGACCATAGTCTTTTCTGTACAATAGAATACAAATTTGTTCCACCAGCAGGCATACACCGACTTGGTGAAGGGGCTGCTAAAATAACATTACAGATTTCCGGAGGAAGGTCAAAGCTATCAGCTGTCACCGCTCAATCTCGCAAGAAGGCGTAGAATTGACAGGTTCGGGAGGAGGACCCTCCACTGCTGCTGTGACAAAAGATCCTCCCGAAAGGGCAGCCTGATCGGAGGGTTGATACTCATGCTGAGAACCTTGGGATACCAGACTGTCCGTGCCCAGCTAAGAGCCAAGAGGATGACTTGGGTCTGGTTGTTCCTGATCTTCTTGAGAATTCTGGCAAGGAGTGGTATGGGCGGAAAGGCGTACAGGAAGCTTGAACCCCACTCAAGACAAAAAGCATCTCAGAGAGAGCGCCACCTTGGAAACTCCAGCATGCAAAACTGATTACATTGCACGTTTTTGGCAGAGGCAAACAGATCTAACCAAGACTCTACCCACTGATGAAAGAGACCTTGCACCACCTCTGGATGGACATCCATTTGTGATCCATTAGGCATCGATGGCTGAGTTTGTCTGCCCTGACATTAACAAAACCTGCCAGGTGTTGAACCTCCAGGGATATGCCCTGCTGTATCAGCCATTTCCAGAGATGCAGGGCCTCTTGGCAAGGGGTCCACAACCCCACCCTGCCTTGTTTGTTGCAGTACCACATGGAGGTTGTATTGTCCGTGAACACTGGGACCAGCCTTCACTTCATGGAGGGTAAGAAAGCTTTTAATGCCAGTTGGATAGCCGGGAGCTCCAACATGTTGATGTGGAGTCCGAATTTCACCAGAGTCCTCTGATTTCCAACTCTCCCAGATGGCTGCCCCATCCCAGGAGTGACACATCTATCACTACTGTGAGGTCTGGTTGGGGAACGGAGAGAGTTCTGTCTCTGACCCATTTGCGGGTTATTAGCCACTACTGCAGGTCTTCTGCAGTTCCCTCCGAGATCCGTACTATATCGGAGAGATTCCCCTGATGCAGCACCCTTTGGAACTTCATGTCCCACTGCAAAAAATGCGTTACTAGTAGGATGCAGGAGGCCATGAGGCTCAACAGCTTCAGAGTCATTCTCACCGAAATACAGGATATAGGCTGAAACATCGATTTCATAGCCTGAATATCCTGGATTCGCTGCTCGGGGGGATAAGCTCGAAACTGCACCATATCCAGAACAGCTCTGATGAAAGGGAGTGCCTGAGACAGAGTCGGGTGTGACTTCGGCACATTGATAGTGAACCCAAGTGAATGCAGAAGGTTTGCCGTAGTCTGGCGGTAGGAGACAACAGCCTGGTGTGATCCAGCCTTCAACAGCCAGTCATCAAGAAAGGGGAAGACTGGTACCCTTGATCTGCGCAGATGAGCTGCAACCACCTCCATCACCTTGGTGAACACCCGACGGGTACTAGTAAGGCCAAAGGGGAGCATGATGAACTAAAAATGCTCGTGGCTGAATGTAAACCGCAGGCACCGTCGATGGGCAGACAAGATGGGAATATGAAAATAGGCTTCCTGCAAGTCCAACAATACCATCCAGTCTACTGAGTCCAGGGCAGACAATACCTGAGCCAAAGTGAGAATCTTGAACTTCTTTTTGAGGAAGAGGTTGAGGATTCTCAGATCCAAGATAGGCAATGATCTGGAGACCTCAGCATGGGCTGAGGTAGAGATGAGTACCCATGCAGCCATGCTGGGAATACCTGAATGGATGTGTTTGAAAACTAGAGCACAGAGCAACGACCAGGGTAAAAAAGAGTAACTGCAGCCTGGAATAACAGCCCAATCCTCCAAGAGAAAAGGCAAAAAGGCTGGGAAATCAACTTCTCCTGAGACACAAGCTCAGGTCCCCTCTCCTCAGCGAGAAGACCTGACAGCCCTTGAGAGAACTGAGCCCCAGGAACTTGGACCTTTCAAGGCAGAGTTCCTCGGCAAGGGGGGGGATCCTCTAGGGAAGATCTCTGGCAGGGACAAAGGTCTTGTCCCACTTTTGAGAACCTGTGACAGCAAGCTGCTGACTATGAAAAGGGAGATGTCAGTGGCTCCCACAGAACCTATTGAGAGGAGGGACTCCTTTACCCTGAGCCCAGAGACCTCAAACCTGGTGCCACTAGGAGAGTGTTAATGCCTCAGCAGTACAGGGAGTTCTTATTCACCTTAACACATGACATACCCCTAGCTGGTCATGGGCAGACAAAAACCTGGAGTAGGTTAGTTACCCACTTCTTATGGTCAGGTATGTCCCAGAAAGTGGAGGAGTTTTGCAGCTCCTGTGTTACCTGTAAATCCCCTGGCAAGACAAGTAGCAAACCAAAGGTTCCCTTAATTCTAGTACTAGTGGTTGGGGGCCCCTTTGAGAGGGTAGGGATTGACATTGTTGTTCCCCATGACCCTCGTACAGCATCAGGCAACAGAGTTATACTGGATCATTCCACCAGATATCCTAAAGCAATTACACTTAGGACTGTCACTGCTCCTGCAGTTGCCAGGGCCCTCATAAGTATTTTTAATAGAGTGGGCTTTGCTAAGGAGATGGTTTTACACAGAGGTAGTAACTTTATGTCTGGTCACCTAAAAGCTATGTGGGCTGATTGTGGGGTGACGTATAAATGTAACACCCCATATCACTCACAAACCAACGATCTGGTTGAGAGATTCAGCAAGACAATGAAAGGTATGGGACTCCCTAAAAAACTCAGAAGGAGATGGGCACTCTTACTGCCATGCCTGCTTTTTGCTTACAGAGACGTGCAACAGAAAGGAGTGGGCTTTAGTCCATTTGAGCTTCCGTTTAGCCATCCTGTGAGGGTCCACTAAGTCTAGTCAGGAAAGGCTGGGAGAAATCTCTCAAAGGACCCAAACTGAACATAGTAGACGATGTGCTTCGCCTTTGTCCCAGGATGGCTGAGTGCATAGAGAAAGTCAATAAAAACCTGGAGGCAAGCCAAGAGCTCCAGAAGTAATGGTTTGACCAAAAGGCTGAACTGGTGGAGTTCCAACCAGGACAGAAGGTATGGGTTTTGGAGCCAGTGGCACCTAGTACCCTCCAGGACAAATGGAGTTGTCCCTCCCCTATCCAAGAAAGTAAAGAGGAGGTCACCTACTTGGTGGGCTTTGGCACTTCCAAGAGCCCTCACAGGGTCGGCCATGTGAACTGCCTTAAACTCTTTCATAACAGGTATGATGTGGCCATGCTCATGGTCACTGATGAGGATCAGGAAGAAGAGAGTGAGCCTCTCCTTGACCTCCTCTCCAACAACCCTAAAGATGGGTCTGTGGAAAGAGTTCTCTTTTGAGACACCCTCACTTTCCAACAGCAAACTGACTGCATGCAAGTCCTAAGGCATAATGTTGATCTCTTTTCTTTGACCCCTGGTCAGATAACCTTGTGTACATGTGATTTAGACACTGGGGACAGCCTACCTGTCAAAAACATAATCTCCAGGCAGTCTGACCAAGCCAAAGAAAGAGTCAGAGCTGAAGTCAACAAGATGCTGAAATTAGGGATGATTGAACCCTCTGAAAGTCCCTGGTCCAGCCCAGTGGTCTTAGTCCCCAAACATCATTCCAAGGGTGAGAAACCAGAGCTGAGGCTTTTTGTGGACTATAGAAGTCTCAATGCTGTCTCTAAGACAGAATTAAAGATAATGGGGCGACCCGGTGTCCTTCAGAACCTGGGTATCAGGATTAAATAAAACAATTGGTTCTGTCGGGAATTTTCAATTACTTAGGATATGGCACATACTCATTTAAAATGCACATAGGAATAATTCTCACAAAAGTAATTGATGAGAAAAGAAAAGAAAAGAAAAACACACACCAGAACAAAATTCAATAGTATATTCAAAAGTGAGTATTAAATACTGGAGGCTGTCACAAATACAAATTCAATTGTAATAAAAAACAGTGAGTGACTGTGGTGAACAAGTGACATATAGTGATTAGTGATACTAACAGTACACTATATACATGACAAATACACATGAAATAAAAAGGGGGGGGAAAAAACAAGGCTTTTATGGATTCTTGTCCTATCTATTTTTAAACATGTACTACATGATCCATTAATGAATTCAATCTTGATCATGAAGACTGGTAGGACACCTAGAGAATGTCGACGTTTCGACCCTATAAAGTAGCGCAAAAAATTAAGTGCATCAGAGCGGGTCTTCCTCAGGAATACGAAGGGGAAGGGTGGACAGCCTATAAAGTTAATTAGGAAAATAATCAGGTGTGTGTTTATCAAACATTAAATCAAACTGTTTAATAGTCAAGGGGAGCTTACCAAAATGCAGAAGCCTCAGTAGATGAAAATCTGCAGACAATAAGAGTCTACATTAGGGTAATGAACCTTATTATTGTGAAAACTGACAGTGAATCAATTATTAGTCATTATTTTAAGGCATGTAACCTTACCGGAGTGCAGTGCTTCGACTGCACCGCTGTGTAGTTTTGAATTAGCAAGGAGGTCTCCACCAGCCGGTTGGAGCCTAAAAGGGAAAACAGGGACTGTATAGTTTGAGCGTGGTATATAATTACGCATTTTAAATGAAGGAAAACCGGTGTTGGAACATACCTCTTATGGAGTTTTAGAAGACTTCCACCATCCGGTTGGAGTCATGTAAAATGCGCTTGTTTAATCCGTATATGACAGGTTACTATAAGGAGTGAAAATATTACAGTCACTGCAAAGCGTTTTAACGCATGGATTCTAACTATTTAGATCATACTTGATAATTCTCACCTTAAGAGTACACACGGTGCATGGGTCCCGACGCTTCTCGGACCAGTTAGTGAGTCCGTGGAGTGAAAGGCGACTAATGAATAACCCTGGGCAAAGCACTACGCTACGCTCGCGTAGTTTGCGAAGTTTGCGCTACTTCGCACAACGCAAATTGCACGTAGCACAGTGCAAACACGCGTAGCGTAGCGTAGTGCAGCGGTCATTTTTGCTTGCTCGCGGTCCTCAACGCCAGGTTGGCGACCGCGAGCAAGCAAAATGACATCCTGGCGAGACTTTTTCGTTGTTCGCGATCAGCAACATCAAGTTGCCGATCGCGAGCGTGGAAAATAAACCTCCCGGCGAGATTCTCAACGCGGGGAGGTCAGGTTTCTCATTGCGAGTGGTCGCGTATGCTCGCGACCGCTCGCGATGAGAAACTACCAGTCCGCGTTGAGAAGCTGCCGCCGAGTAAAAATCTACTCGAGCGGCAGTAGAAGACAGCTCGCACTGTGCAAGATGCCGCTTTCAATGATTGCACAGTGCGGACAAGCATCCGGCACTGTGCAATCATTGCGAACAGTGCACCACGCAGTTCGCGTAGTGCTACGCGTAGCTCGCGTAGTGCGAACTGCACTTTGCGTAGCTTCGCGTAGCGCTACTTCGTGAACTACGCCCAGGCTTACTAATGAATGAGTCTGTACGTCATTCACAGCTGGTGAGCGAGCGCGATGTGCACGCTGATGTGCAGCAGCTCAAAGGAGCTGTCAGTAAGGAAGGTAATCACTGGTCGGGGAGCAAGGCGCACATCGTGATGTAGCAGCTCAAAGAGCCGCCACGAAGAAAGTTAATTCATGTCATTCTGCTAGAGAAAATGTAATGCGCACACAGATGTGCACCCGCCAGTTTTAAATTTCAATTACCTGCTTAGTTTTTCTTGCCATCACAGTGCAACAATATCATGTCGCATTCCGATGGAAAGATTAGCACGCGCACAGAGATGTGGAATAGTTACCCTATTAAGAATTCCCACACGGTGCAGAAAGGTCAAAAATAGATACAATGGCTGACATTAGAAATTAAATGGTAAAATAATTACCCAGTTCATCATGCCCACATGGTTTAGAAAAGGCTTTCGCACATAGTGAAGTTATAACTAACTGTGGCATTCAATGATCAAGATAATTATATGTTGATCATGTCTGCAAGGTACAGTAATACGAGTATATCAACTGTACACGTTGGAGAAAGTTTTCACACAATGTAGCGTATTTACTAACTGTGGCATTCAAGGATCCAGATAATTGCCTGTTGCTCATATCTACAAGGTACAGTAATACGATTATATAAAGTGTACACATAGGCAAAAAATTAAAACGATGACATGAATATTCATACCAATTGTGCAGAATGTCAAAGTCCCATTTTCATGGGGTACAATACACATTCTGTGCCTTGCTTGCAATTAAAAATATTTATAACGGATATATACGGTCTCAAAGCACCGTTTTCATGGGGTACAGTACACTTTTTGTGCCTTGCTTGCAATGAAACGGTTATTCAACATATTCATAATGGATATACACGGCGTCAAAGCACCGTTTTCGTAGGGTACACAGCACTTTTTGTGCCTTGCTTGCAATTAAACGGTTATACAACATATTCATAACGGATATACATGGTGTCAAAGCACCGTTTTCGTGGGGTACACAGCATAAATACATCTTGTTGTAAAATACATCCTTTAAAACGGCACAGAAGTTTGAAAAACAGGATGTTCTAGGGGTTTATATGTTAGTAAATACGCTACATTGTGTTTTGGTCTATTTTTGACCTTTCTGCACCGTGTGGGAATTCTTAATAGGGTAACTATTCCACATTTCTGTGCGTGTGCTAATCTTTCCATCGGAATGCGACATGATATTGTTGCACTGTGATGGCAAGAAAAACTAAGCAGGTAATTGAAATTTAAAACTGGCGGGTGCACATCTGTGTGCGCATTACATTTTCTCTAGCAGAATGACATGAATTAACTTTCTTCGTGGCGGCTCTTTTGAGCTGCTACATCACGGTGTGCGCGCCTTGCTCCCCGACCGGTGATTACCTTCCTTACTGACAGCTCCTTTGAGCTGCTGCACCTCAGCGTGCACGTCGCGCTCGCTCACCAGCTGTGAATGACGTACAGACTCATTCATTAGTCGCCTTTCACTCCACGGACTCACTAACTGGTCCGAGAAGCGTCCGGACGGATGCACCGTGTGCACTCTTAAGGTGAGAATTATCAAGTATGATCTAAATAGTTAGAATCCATGCGTTAAAACGCTTTGCAGTGACTAATATTTTCACTCCTTATAGTAACCTGTCATATACGGATTAAACAAGCGCATTTTCATGACTCCAACCGGATGGTGGAAGTCTTCTAAAACTCCATAAGGGGTATGTTCAACACCGGTTTTCCTTCATTTAAAATGCGTAATTATATACCACGCTCGAACTATACAGTCCCTGTTTTCCCTTTTAGGCTCCAACCGGCTGGTGGAGACCTCCTTGCTAATTCAAAACTACACAGCGGTGCAGCCGAAGCACTGCACTCCAGTAAGGTTACATGCCTTAAAATAATGACTAATAATTGATTCACTGTCAGTTTTCACAATAATAAGGTTCATTACCCTAATGTAGACTCTTATTGTCTGTAGATTTTCATCTACTGAGGCTTCTGCGTTTTGGTAAGCTCCCCTTGACTATTAAACGTTTTAATTTAATGTTTGATAAACACACACCTGATTATTTTCCTAATTAACTTTATAGGCTGTCCACCCTTCCCCTTCGTAGTCCTGAGGAAGACCCGCTCTGATGCACTTAATTTTTTGCGCTACTTTATAGGGTCGAAACGTCGACATTCTCTAGGTGTCCTACCAGTCTTCATGATCAAGATTGAATTCATTAATGGATCATGTAGTACATGTTTAAAAATAGATAGGACAAGAATCCATAAAGCCTTGTTTTTTCCCCCTTTTTATTTCATGTGTATTTGTCATGTATATAGTGTACTGTTAGTATCACTAATCACTATATGTCACTTGTTCACCACAGTCACTCACTGTTTTTTATTACAATTGAATTTGTATTTGTGACAGCCTCCAGTATTTAATACTCACTTTTGAATATACTATTGAATTTTGTTCTGGTGTGTGTTTTTCTTTTCTTTTCTTTTCTCATCAATTACTTTTGTGAGAATTATTCCTATGTGCATTTTAAATGAGTATGTGCCATATCCTAACTAATTGAAAATTCCCGACAGAACCAATTGTTTTATTTAGTCTCTAAGACAGATGCACATGCTATCCTAAGAGCCAATGAATTTGTTGACAGGTTGGGTGCAGCCAAATTTCTCAGTACTTTTAATTTGACTTCAGGGTACTGGCAGATTGGTCTGACCCCTGGAGCAAAAAATAAATCAGCATTTTTGACCCCATATGGGCATTAACAGTTCACTGTGAATCCCTTTGGACTACAGAATGCCACTGCCACCTTCCAAATGTTGCTGAACAAAGTCCTTGCTGGCTTGGATTCCTTTAGTGCAGTATATCTTGATGATATTGCTGTCTATAGCTCTGCCTGGCAGGATCACCTGCTCCACCGTGGGAAGGTTGTTGAAGCTCTGCAACATGCAGGACTGACTATCAAGACAAGCAAGTGTCAGATAGGGCAGGGAGCTCTTGTATACTTGGGCCACCTTGTAGGTAGAGACCAAGTCAAACCCTTACAGCCCAAGGTCCAGACTATTCTGGACTGGGAAGCCCCAACCACTCAAACCAGGGCATTCCTTGGCTTGACTGGGTACTGCAGGAGGTTTGTGAAGGGGTATGGCACCCCTCGCTGAACTCACCTCAAAGAAGCAACCAAAGAAAGTAAACTGTTCAGTGAGCTGTCACAAGGATTTTGGCACTCTGAAGGAAGCAATGTGTTCAACATCCATTCTAAAAAGCTCCAGATTATACAAAGCAGTTCATTGTGCACACTGATGTGTCTGAGCCTGGAATAGGAGCAGTCCTATCACAGATCTATGATGCTGGCCAGGACCAACCTGTTGCTTTTATTAGCAGGAGGTTACTCCCCTGGGAACAGCGTTGGAGTGCTATTGAGAGGTAAGCCTTTACTGTGCTTTGGTCACTGAAGAAGCTTAGCCCATACCTGTTTGGGACTCACTACCTGTTTTGACTCACTTCCTTGTTCAAACTGACCATAGGCCTCTCCGATGGCTAATGCAAATGAAGGGGGAAAATGCAAAACTGTTGAGGTGGTCCATCTCCCTACAGAGTATGGACTTCACAGTAGAACACAGACCTGGGACTGACCATATCAATGCAGATGGCCTTTCCAGGTCCTTCAACTTAGACAATGAAGACTCTCTTGGGAACATTTAGACTCATTCCCTTTCGTTTGGAGGGGGGTTTGTGTATGAAAGTGCTTCCTTTTGACATGGCCACCACTACCCCTTTTACCCTAGTACTGATGCTTTTTGACTGAAAGTGCACTGGGTCCCTGCTGACCAGCCCCAGTGCCAATGCTCTATCCCTAAAACAAGGAACATGTCCAATTGTTAAACCATTGGCAAGGTCTTTAGCACCCCTGTAAGTCCCTAGTAAATGGTTCCCCTGGTACCTAAGGCATGGGGACTAAAGATGGTCCCTAAGGGTTGCAGCATGTATCATGCCACCCTAAGGAACCCACACACAAATTGCATGCAGACTGCCATTGCAGGCTGTGTGAAATGGTGCAAACTCTATTGAAAAAACGACATGGCACACTCCCTGTGTGCCATGCCCATGCACACTGCATATAGCAAAGCAAAGCAAAATAACTTTATTCGGTGCAAAGACCATAAAAGTTGGGCAAGCAGACATTACAATGGCTTGGTCTTTTCCCCCTGTGGGCCGTATCTTATGGCAACGGTGGTGTTAGCATGGAGCCTTCTCAGAATGGAGATCAGTGCTTCCTCTATGCCCATTTCCCCCATTAGCGCCCACAATTTTTCCCTATTAACGGTATCGAAGGCACTGGAAAGTCCATGAAGGCCAGGTGAATTGAACCCTTCCTGGCCTTCATGTACTTGCCCATGATCAGGGACAAATTGAGGCAATGCTCTGTGGTATCCAACCCCCTCCTGAAGCCATATTGGGTTTTTGACATGACCCCTGTGGTGCTTGCCCAGGCCTCAAGTCGGGCAAGGACGACCCTCCCCAGTACCTTTGATGTAGCGTTGATAAGGGAAAGTGGCCTGTAACAGTCAGGGTCATTCCTATTGCCTTTTTAAACACAGGAACCACAATGGCCTCCTTCCAGGTTGCTGGAATGGGGCCAATCACACTGCATATACTATATAAGTCACTCCTACAGCAGGCCTTACAGTCCTAGAGCAGGGTGTATTATATTATATGTGAGGACATATCTGCATGAGCAGATATGCCCCTGTGATGTCTGGTTCCATTGCCACAACATTGAAAGTGTTCAGGAAGCCATCTTGAGTATATGTACTGGGCACTGGTCATCACGAGTCACCCAGCTCCATAATGGCTTCACTGAAAATAATGGTGTTTGGAAAACACCTCATCTTGACAAATATATACTGATGCCAGTATAGGATTTGTCCTGACATGCACCCAGAGTGCACCTTAGAGGTGCCCCCTGAATCCTACTAGTCTCTTAGTGTGATGGCCGACTGGTATTGTCCATCCTGCTACCACAGACAAGTTTCTGACCTCTTGCAGGTGAGAGCCCGCGCTCTCTGAGGTCTGAAACAATGCCTGCTCTGGAGGAAGGTGTTCACACCTCTTCCAGCAGGATGGCTAGTGTTTTAGTATATCAAGGCCAGAGGCTTCAAAGCCTCTACCGTCTTTGATGTGCGACCCCGGCTTCCCCCAGACCTGGGAGCTGCCACCCCCTGCCCTCAATCAATCAGGATTTATAAAGTGCAGCTATTCACCAGATAGTGTATCTAGCACTTGCAGGTCCCAGAGGCTTATTCGAACAGCCAGGTCTTGAGGGCCATTCGGAATTCCGGAAGTGATGGTCCAGAGGTGCTTGGGGAGGCTGTTCCAGGTCTTTCCTGCGATGTGAGAGGAGGAGCATCCTCCACTTCTGCTTAGGTAGTTGCAGGGAGTATGGGCAAGTGAAATGGAGGTGGAGCATAGTCTTTTCAATGGTTCATGAAAGTTCAGGCGGTGGTTAATGTAGGTGGGTCCTTGGTTGTGTACAGCCTTGTGTGCGGGGGTCAGCAGCTTGAATTGGCATCTCTTCTATATGGGGAGCCAGTGGAGTTGCCTGAAGTGGGGTGTGATGTGGGTTCTTCTGGGAAGGCTGAGGATGAGTCTGGCTGCAGCGTTGTGCCTGGTCTGAAGTCTCTATAGGAGGTGTGCGGCGATGCCTACATAGACAAAGTTACCATAGTCCAGTCGACTGGTGATGAGGGCTTGTGTCATGGTGCCTTTCGTGTGTAGGGGTAATCACTTGAGGATCTTACATAGCATGCGCAGTGAGGATGCAGGCGGAGGAAACAGAGTTGATCTGTGATTTCCGAGGTTTCTGGAGTGGTTGGAGGGAATGGCTATGGGTCCAAGGTCTGATGGCCACCAGGAGTCATTTCATTTGTTGCTGCTGTTGACAAAGATCAGTACTTCCATCTTGTCTGTGTTCAGCTACAGGCAGTTGTTCTTCATCCAGTCGGTGATGTTTGTCATGCATCTGTGGATGCTGGTTCTGGTGGTGGTGGATGAGAGGATGAGTTGCGTGTCGTCTGCGTAGGAAATTATGTTGAGACCGTGGGATCTGACGATGCTGGTCAGTGGAGTCATATATTCGTTGAAGAGCGAGGGGCTGAGGGATGAGCCCTCGGGGACATCTAAGGTGATCTCTTTGGGTTCAGAGGTGAAAGGCGGGAAGTGCATCCTCTGGGTTTTCCCATAGAGGAAGGAGGTGATCCATCTAAGCGCGTTCCCTTGGATGCCAATCTGGTGGAGTCTTCCGATCAGCTTGTGATGGGATACAGTGTTGAAGATTGCCGTGAAGTTGAGGAGGATCAAAGCTGCTGTTTCTCCTCGGTCAATAAGGGTTCGCATGTCATCGGTGGCTGCGATCAAGGTGGTTTTGGTGCTGTGATTGCTGCGGAAGCTGGATTGGGAAGCATTGAGTAGCTGGTTCTGGTCCAGGTGTGTCATGAGTTGATTGTTGATGATCTTTTCCAGTACCTTCACTGGGAATGGGAGCAGGGAGATTGGGCGGTAGTTTCTGAGTTTGCTGGGGTCGGCGGAGGGTTTTTTGAATAGTGGTCTCGTTTTGTGTGTTTCCAGGTGTCGGGAAATGTTGTGGTGGTGATAGAGGTGTTGAGTAGGGTGGTGAGTTTCCGGCAGATCGTTTGGTTTCCGATGTTGAAGATGTGGTGTGGGTATGGGTCTGTGGGAGGTGCAGAGTGGATGGATTTGATGGTGGAAGTGGTGTCCTGGGTGGAGTGGATGTTCCAGATGGTCAGTGTGACGTTTGTGTCGGTTACAGTGGTGGCGTATCTGTCGAGAAAGTCTGTATGTGTGTCGAAGTTCCCGTATATGGTTGCCATCTTCTCGTGGAAGAAGTGGGCGTGGGTTGTCGCACAGCTCTTGTGAGGGTGTGATGTTGTTTTCGCTGGCAGCCGGGTTGGAGAATTCCTTAACAATGTTGAAAAGTTCCTTGATGTTGTTGGCGCTGAGTTCGATGTATGCGGCAAGGGCTGTCTTAATTGGTGCCCCCAGCAGGTGGTGGTAGAGGTTGAGGGAGGTCGTCAAGGCTGCCCTGTTGTAGGTGTCCTTGCTAGTGGGCCGTCTCCTCTCCAACCATTTGCTGTCTCGGTTCCCTGTTCTGAGTTCTTGGGTGTACCAGCAGGCCTTTTTGGAGGATTTTCTCTGGTGGTTTTTCTTGATGGGGACAATGCTTCCTGGGCTATTGGTGATCAAGGCGTTGATGTTTTTCACTCCCTGTTCGAGGTTGGTGGCGTTAGCAGGGTTGGAGGTGTTGAGGGTGTTCACCCAGCTGGTCTCTGAGATTTTATTCCACCTCCAGTGGGGGCGTTTGTCATCTTGGGGGTGGCAGTTTAGGGGCTAGAGATGCTGAAGTGGACGATGAAGTGATTGGTCCATTTCAGTTCTGTGATATGGCTGTACTTGACACAGTTGCTGGAAGTGAAAATTTGGTCCAAGGGTCGTGGATGATCTGGGCCAATCCAAGGCTACTCATACTGTCAAGGAGGTGTGCAGTGTTTTTGTCGTTGGGGTCGTCGATGTGAAAATTTAGGTTGCAGAGGAAGATGTATTCCTTGGAGTATAAGGCTAGGTGCGCAATTAAGTCTGTGATAGTGATGCAGAAGCTGGAGTGCAGGGCTGGGGGTCAGTATGCGAGGGTGCCTCTGATGGTTGTCTTGTCCATGTGGAGCTTGAAGTTTAGATGCTCCATGGAGGTGGTGGTGGTGTCTGTGATGGGCTCTTTGTGTTAAAATGACTGTGCCTCTTCCCAGCTTGTTGGTGCAATCCTGGTGAGTGATTTTACATCCGTCGGGGATCGCTGTGGCAATGTCTGAGGCGGATGTAAAGGTTGAGCCAGGTCTCAAAGAGGAAGATGATGTCTGGTGCGAGGGTGGCAATGAGATCCCATAATTCAGTGGAATACTTGCATAGTGAGCGTGTGTTGAAAAGAATGCATGCAAGTTGGTGTTTTTGTTCAGGTGGTGTCTTTAGTGTGTTCGGATGGGGCTGTTTGGTGGGCTGAAGTGTGTGCAGTAGCAGGTGAAGTGGCAGTGGGTGCATGTGAAAGGCCCTACCGTGGAGCGTGGGTCAGCGTGGTGGCAGTATTTGTTGCAGCATTCGGGGTTGAGGGTGTAGAGCTTGTGATGGTGTATCTGTGGGGGGCGGGCACTAGGCAATCCAGGCGCAGACGGGCTTACCTTTAGCACGCCAGCGGCGCGCCCGCTGCATGGACGTGCTGTGGCCTGCATTCAGTAGGTCTTGGGGTGGGCGGGGCTTCTGTGGCGGGAAGAACGGTGAGTGGGAAAACCCGGTCAAGAAAGCCCCAGCGGGAAAACCCGGGCAGCTGCTGTTTCACTGGATCAGTCTGGAACAAGCAGGAACTGGAGGCCACAGACAAGTGGTAAGCTAGGTGTCCTGGTATGTGCTGATGTGGTCGTGCTGTGGCCTGCATTAAGTTGGTCCTGGGGTAGGCGGGACTTCTGTTGGCGAGAAGAACAGTGAGTGGGAAACCCCAGTCAGGAGGCCCATTTGGCACCAGGACAGGCTGGAAAATTAGCTAGTCAGAAAGCGTATCCACCTTCAGGCTAGTCACTTGCCTACGGTGGGTGCCCTGAAGTGTAAAACAAAAGAAGGGTTCCACCATCTTAGCTTTAATGGAACTAGAAACTCTGGGTCAGGTTTATTCCCACTCACCACAGTAAGTGGTCATATGGGGGTGTAGACACCCCTGGGGTAGGTAGCCCATTGGCTTCTACCTTACACTCCCTTTAATGCCCCGAAATTCAGTATGTAGGTGGTCCCCTGACATCAGGAACCCAGATATGTCTACTCGGAACAGGAGAAGGACCAAGAAGAGCCAAAAATGCAAGAACTGTGAGCCAGCCCTAGATCTGGTGCAAACTCTGCCTGCCTGCTGCCTTTCCGACAATTGCAAAGACCCAACTTGTCCAGCAGCTGTGCATCCTCCTAAAGCCTTGGAGGGCTACCAGCACTTCACAAACCAGTCTGCATCTCCATTGAAGTGAAAGAGCCAGTTACCTGCAGTCTGCAGGCACTGACTGCATCTGCCCGTACACCAATCTGACGACCACCCGATCAGCTGAGGAAGCAGAACACCAGGAGAAGGACTTTGTGGCTCCCAGAGGTCAGCCCCGTCTACCCAGCGAGTTTCGAGCCGCTAAACCTTCCAGGAACACCCCCAGCACCAATACCCTTGATACCAGACCCCTTGCAGCAGCCAAGGCTTCTCAAGTGTCCAGTCTGGACACCAACCCTGCCAAGACCGACCTACCGATGAGGAACGTCAGCATCACTGAGGCCTGCACTGAGAGTGGCCCTGCCTTCCTGTTTGCCCCATCGCCAGGTCGACCCAAAGAAGTGAGAACTTCTAACGCAAGCAACCTGCTGGACAAAACACCTCTGTCACATGAAACATCAACCTTTGACTTCATCAGGGCTCCTCATATGTAACATCATACTATGTCCTGCAGTCCTGAACGAGCACAAATCATGAATATCATCAAAGGACCAATATCTTTATGTAGTTGCCGGATTTTCACATCACATTTATTTTCAGTCTAAATTCCAAATCACCTATCCGTAATCCAACCATAATCGATGGGAGAGTACTCCTCAGTGTGTGCATCCTGGCATACTAAGGTGGAGTTTCTCTCCTTCCTTAGACGCATGAGGCAGGGTGATCATCTGACCTATGTAAAAAGGAGTAACTACCTTCGGGAGGAAGGAGGCACTTGTCCGGTGCACCAGTTTGTTAGGATAAAAAGTAGTGGAAGGCATGTGTACCTCGCTGATCCTCCTGGCCAATGTAATGGCCACCAGAAAGGCGGTTTTGATGGGTAAGAACCGAAGAG
The DNA here is from genome assembly GCA_963921515.1 of Calotriton arnoldi. NCBI lineage: Eukaryota > Metazoa > Chordata > Amphibia > Caudata > Salamandridae > Calotriton > Calotriton arnoldi. The sequence continues at coordinate 4,079 of CAWUFW010024626.1, read as the reverse complement.
GTCAGTTGTGCAATGGCTCAAAAGGAGCACACATCAGGAAACTAAGGACCAGGTGACAAGTCCCACTGTGGCATGATGAATGGCCTGGGGGAGAACATATGTTGCAAACCTCTGAGGAATCTTTTTTCAATGAGTGACTTTAATTAGGAAGGTTGGTCCGACAACCGTAAAAACGCAGAAATGGCTGAAAGATAGCCCTTAACTGCGCCCAGAACAGAGTCCTGCTCGGCCAAAGAAAGAACAAATAATAGGACCTGGGAAAGAGGAGCAGATAGGGCATCAATACTTTTTGAAACACACCATGCCACAAATTTGTCCCATCTGCAGGTGTATACCGATTTGGTGGAGGGAGGCTTGGCTACCAGAATAACATTAATACTTCTGGCGGAAGGTCAAACGTTGTCAACTGTCACTGCTCAATCTTCACGCATGAAGACAGAGAGTGTGCAGGTTCGGGTACAGAACCCTCCACTGTTGCTGCGACAGAAGATCCTCCCAAAGAGACAGCTTGACAGGAGTACCTCATGCTCAACAGCTCTGGATACCAGATTGTCTGTTCCCAGTCCAGAGTCACAGGAATGACTTGAGCCCGGTCGTTCATGATCTTCTTGAGAACTTTTGGCAGGAGTGGAATTGGCGCAAAGGTGTAAAAGAGCTTCATTGAAGACGAAATGCATCTCCAAGCGAGAGCCGCCTTGGAAACTCCAGCGCGCAGAACTGCAGACATTGTACATTCTCAACGGTGGCGAACAGATCTAACCAATGCTCTCCACGCTCTTGGAAAAGACCTTGCACCACCTCCGGATGGAGACACCATTCGTGATCCGCTAGGCACCGATGGCTGAGTTAATCCGCCCTGGCATTCAGAGAACCTGCCAGTTGTTGACCCACCAGAGAAATGCCCTGGTGTTCCAGCCATGTCTAGAGATGTAGCACCTCTTGACAAAGGGTCCACAACCCCAAAAACATGGCGGTGGTATTGTTCAACACCTGCACTACCCTTACCTTGATGAAGGGTAGCAAGGCCTACAACGGCAAGCAAATTTCCAGACGCTCCAAAAAGTTTATTTGGAGTCCGTACTCCACCGGACACGACAGTCCTCTGATCTCCACCTCGCCTAGATGGCCACCTCAGCCCAGAAGTGACACATCTGTCACTATTGTCAATTCTGGTTGGGGAAGAGAGAAGGGTCTGCTACTGACCCAATTGTGTTTCGTTAGCTACCACTGCAGATCTTTTCAGTTCCCTCATAGATCTGGACCATATCAGGCCTATCGAAGGTGGTCTACGCTAAATATATAGGCTTGGTCAGCTGCCCTAGAGACCACAAAACCTGACTTAACTGATAGTTACTTCGTCTATTCGCTTTTTCAATGAATGGATCACAAATTCATGGATATCGTCCTTTCTGCTAGGTGGTACAAAACCACACAGCGGGAGAAAAAATTTCATTGGTTTAATCCCAAATGTCTTGCTTTGAAAAAGGAATGCAAACCAATGGAGATGTTGGAGGAAAAGAAGCAAGCAAAATTAAGTACAGGAGTGCCATTATGCGCCATCATATATACCAATCCGAGGCTGCTCATACTGTCGAGGAGGTGTGCAGTGTTTTTGTCATTGGGGTCGTCGATGTGAAAATTTAGGTTGCAGAGGAAGATGTATTCCTTGGAGTCTAAGGCTAGGAGCGCAATTAAGTCTGTGATAGTGATGCAGAAGCTGGAGTGCAGGGCAGGGGGTCGGTATGCGAGGGTGCCTCTGATTGTTGTCTTGTCCATGTGGAGCTTGAAGTTTAGATACTCCATGGAGGTGGTGGTGGTGTCGGTTTTGGTGGTACACTCTATGGGCTCTTTGTGGTCAAATGACTGTGCCTCTTCCCAGCTTGTTGGTGCAATCCTGGTGAGTGATTTTACAAACGTCGGGGGTCGCTGTGGCAATGTCTGGGGGTATGTAAAGGTTGAGCCAGGTCTCAGAGAGGAAGATGTCATCTGGTGCAAGGGTGGCGATGAGATCCCATAATTCAGTGGAATACTTGCATAGTGAGCGTGTGTTGAAAAGAACGCATGCAAGTTGGTGTTTTTGTTCAGGTGGTGTCTGTGGTGTGTCGGGTGGGGCTGATTGGTGGGTTGAAGTGTGTGCAGTAGCAGGTGAAGTGGCAGTGGGTGCATGTGAAAGGACCTACCGTGGAGCGTGGATCAGCGTGGTGGCAGTATTTGTTGCAGCATTCGTGGTTGAGGTTGTAGTGCTTGCGATGGTGTATATTTGGGGGGCGGGCACTAGGCAATCCAGGCGCAGACGGGCTTACCTTTAGCACGCCAGCGGCACGCCCGCTGCATGGACGTGCTGTGGCCTGCATTCAGTAGGTCTTTGGGTGGGTGGGGCTTCTGTGGCGGGAAGAACGGTGAGTGGGAAAACCCGGTCAAGAAAACCCCAGCGGGAAAACCCGGGCAGCTGCAGTGACACTGGATCAGTCTAGAACAAGCAGGAACTGGAGGCCACAGACAAGTGGTAAGCTAGGTGTAATGGTACGTGCTGATGTGGGCGTGCTGTGGCCTGCATTAAGTAGGTCCTGGGGTGGGCGGGACTTCTGTTGGCGAGAAGAACAGTGAGTGGGAAACCCCAGTCAGGAGGCCCATTTGGCACCAGGACAGGCTGGAAAATTAGCTAGTCAGAAGGCGTATCCACCTTCAGGCTAGTCACATGCCTACGGTGGGTGCCCTGAAGTGAAAAACAAAAGAAGGGTTCCTCCATCTTAGTTTTAATGGAACTAGAAACTCTGGGTCAGGTTTATTCCCACTCACCACAGTAAGTGGTCATATGGGGGTGTAGACACCCCTGGGGTAGGTAGCCCATTGGCTTCTACCTTACACTCCCCTTAATGCCCCTAAATTCAGTATGTAGGTGGTCCCCTGACATCAGGAACCAAGATATGTCTACTAGGAACAGGAGAAGGACAAGAAGAGCCAAAAACGCAAGAACTGTGAGCCAGCCCTGGATCTGGCGCAAACTCTGCCTGCCTGCTGCCTTTACGACAATTGCAAAGACCCAACTTGTCCAGCAGCTGTGCATCCTCCTAAAGCCTTGGAGGGCTACCAGCACTTCACCAACCAATCTGCATCTACCTTGAAGTGAAAGAGCCAGTTACCTGCAGTCTGCAGGCACTGACCGCATCTGCCCGTACACCATTCTGATGACCACCCGGTCAGCTGAGGAAGCAGAACACCAGGAGAAGGACTTTGTGGCTCCCAGTGGTCAGCCCTGTCTCCCCAGCGAGTTTTGAGCCGCTAAACCCTCCAGGAGCACCCCCAGCACCAATACCCTTGATACCGGACCCCTTGCAGCACCAAGGCTTCTCAAGTGTCCAGTCTGGACACCAACCCTGCCAAGACCGACCTACCAATGAGGAACATCAGCATCACTGAGGCCTGCACTGAGAGTGGCCCTGCCTTCCTGTTTGCCCCATCGCCAGGTCGACCCAAAGAAGTGAGAGCCTCCAACGCAAGCAACCTGCTGGACAAAACACCTCTGTCACATGGAACATCAACCTTTGCTCCTCATATGTAGCATCGTACTATGTCCTGCAGTCCTGAACGAGCACAAATCATGAATATCATCAAAGGTCCAATATCTTTATGTAGTTGCCAGATTTTCACATTGTAGGAAACTGGCTCTATATATACTACACCACAGTGAGGTATAGTGTGTATAGAGTCCAGGTGACCCCAGAGGTAGGCAGAGGTTAAAGTTAGATAGAACCTCACTTCTATTTGTGGTAGAGTGGTCGAGCGGTAAGGCAGTATCAGAGGACAGTGTTAAGCATTTGATGTACACACTCAGTCAGCAAATGAATTCACACACTCAAGAACTGAACTCTAGGCCAATTGTTTTTGTATAAAAATATACTGTTTTATTTTTAGAACCAAGCAAGCCTGGCACAGGTAAGCATTAAATACTTTACAGTAATAAGTTTCTGAATGTAGAACAGTTTGAAAATGCAATAGAACTTGTACTTTGTTTGATTTACAGGGATGCGTAGGTTGCAATACTTGGCAAATACAGTACATTGAAATGAATAGGCTTT
>CAWUFW010024625.1:0-57353 GCA_963921515.1 Calotriton arnoldi | reverse complement strand
GGTTATAATGACGATTTTACCTAGCAGAATCTCTAGGTCAGCAAGGACTGATGAGACTCGATCTTGAAGTACTCTGCACGCTGTAAAGCTTAAAGTAACACCCCTATTCTCTTTTTCATGGTCCTCTTTGATTCCCCATAATACTCTAGCGTGTGCCCACAAACGTTGGCTGGCACTAGTAGGTGACGTAACATCCGGCGCCACCGGATGTGCGTATGAAAGGGATTTAGAGGCATGCTTGGACACAACTTTTGGTATGGTTCAGTTGTTGCGCGCGCAGGTGAGCGCTGCGAGGACAGAGATGCTGGAATGCAGCGCTCCTATTTAAACCAGGGAATTAAATTTTTTTCACCAAAATTTATGTTTGTGCAGTTTTATATATTGCTAATTCGCCCTTAAGATACTGTAGTGCTTTTCATTAACACCTGTTACATTACACAAGACCACATTCATTTTTTTCAAGCAGGGGGAGAGTGATTTGCACAGAATAACAGGACATTGAGTCGACACTGAGACTTGAACCTGGTTCCCCATTCCAAAGTCGGCATCTCTGACAGTAACACCAAAGCCTCTAAAGTACTCTTGTTTTATTTGGGTTTACATTTAAATGTCCTTACTTATATTAAGTTAATGCGCTAATTTATTTCTCTCGACTGTTTTTTTAAATGTCTACGCTATTTCTATTGTTTTGTGCAATGCGTGGGGTACACAAGAAAAGTGTAATTGGGTCAAAAAAAGGAAATCTGAGTGACTGGCGAGCGATGCAGCAATATGATCTGATAAGCGCCCATGCCTGACAGTTTGCCTACAATACATTACAATCCGGAGCTTTACTGTTATGGACTCAAACACCCAGAATGCAACAAGCATTCAACCTGTCATGAATGGGGAAGATTAAGTCTAAAAACAATATTACCATGTTCTTGTTGTGAACTTACATAAACTTGGTTGATCGGTTCTCCACATGCATCATAGTGCATACTGCATATCACGCAGGAGGCACCGAACCAATTAAAAAATGAGTGCATAGAGGAGGAGTCTCACGTCTTTAAACCAAATGCCCTCCATGCAGTGACATGCAGCCCTGCAAAGAACAACGTCCGAGGGTTTAAACCCATATTAAGCGGTGGCTGAATCTAAAGCCGTCAGTTTGTTTGCAGACCATAAACATACCTGTCAACTTTAGCTTCTCTGGAGGCCAGGCAAAGCCCCTACTTACACCCATCCCTTCGGAGTTACTTCATAGCGATGTAAAGCAATGCAGGGATGAGCCACGTTTTAACAAAGGAGCATTTGTGCCTGATATATGCTCCGAGTTGCAAGAATGTGTCAGGGACCTTTAACCCCCCCCCCACCACCACCACCCAATGCAACAAGCATTTGAGGCAACAATTAAATGGTGCTTGAAACCAGACATCTTTACACACAAGAGCATAACCTAGCTTTTTCAAACACTGTAACATGTTTCCTTACTTAAGGCAGGCATTCAGTTCACTTAGCTATCTTAGAGGGAGAGAGTGTGGCTTAACGGCTAGGGAAGCTGACCTTGAAACCTCGGAAGGTGCAAGTCACGGCAGGGACGCTCAAACATCCCGTGACTCTTCGCAAATCAATTAATCTACCAATGCCTTAAATGAATGTGTCCATCTGTAATGCAGCTGGTGCTCAAGGCTCCGATACCTTCGGGTCGAGTTCGCACTATATAAAAAGAAAAGGAACCATGCCAACACCATGGAAATATTCGAATGCCAGTCAGGTGCTCAGCAAAGCCTGTTATTTTTCTTTGAATACTAGAACGCTGTCTTCTAGAAAACACAGGGTAATTTTAAGTGCTGCTATGAGTTTCAAATCAGGTGCAAGCTATGTGCGTCCCAAATCTAACAAGCATTGAACATGCAATAGGTCTCGCCTTTGATTAAGTTAAAGCCATTTGCTTTGCTAATGGTATTGTATAGCAAAGCAAATGGCTTTAACTTAATGAAAGACAAGACCTATTGCATTTTTAATGCTTGTTCCTATTGGTCACGGTTACAGTGTCCAGGTCCTGAACGCAGATTCTACACGATATACGGGACACACAACTTAATTTTCAAATATAAGTCAGGAAAGTGAGACGCGAACAACAAGGTCGAAAAGAGAAGCAATGAATAAAAAAAGTTTAAGCGCATTAACTTGGGGAGGCTAAGTTGCGAGCTGATGATCTAAAGCTGTGGCATGAAGGTCCCAAATTGAGGCAAGTCCCATGCTGTTCACATCTGAGAATTAGAGGGGATTCCACTGTCACGAAGAAGGTCTGGAGATGAGGTCTCCAAAGGAGTTAGGGGCGGCTCCATACATAAAAAAAAAACACTGTGCCAGCCTGCCTCAAGTGCTCCTCCAGAGCAGCCCTGCCTGCTGATCACATAATCTCCCCGTGCCTGAATGTGCCCTTGTGTAACGTAACCGGAGCTCATATAAAGCGCTCCAATACCTTCAGGTAGAGTTCGCACTATAGAAATCTGCATAAAAGAAAAACACTGTGCCAGCCTGCCTCAAGCGCTCCTCCCGAGCAGCCCTGCCTGCCGATCACATAATCTCCCTGTGCCTGAATGTGCCCTTGTGTAACGTAACCGGAGCTCATGTAAAGCGCTCCAATACCTTCAGCTAGAGTTCGCGCAATAGAAATCTGCATTAAAAAAAACACCGCGCCAGCCTGCCTCAAGCGCTCCTCCCGAGCAGCTCTGCCTACCGATCACATAATCTCCCCGTGCCTGAATATGCCCTTGTGTAACTTACCCGGAGCTCATGTAAAGCGCTCTAATACCTTCAGGTAGAGTTCGCGCTATAGAAATCTGCATTAAAAAAAACACTGTGCCAGCCTGCCTCAAGCGCTCCTCCCGGCTCCAATACCTTCAGCTAGAGTTCGCGCTATAGAAATCTGCATAAAAAAAAACATTGTGCCAGCCTGCCTCAAGCGCTCTTTCCGAGCAGCCCTGCCTGCCGATCACATAATCTCCCTGTGCCTGAATGTGCCCTTGTGTAACGCAACCGGAGCTCATGTAAAGCGCTCCAATACCTTCAGCTAGAGTTCGCGCTATTTATGAGTAGATCACTTTATAAAAGACCATGCGCGCATTCTGACTGCGTTCCCATGCCACGGTGTGTATATAAGTGGATTCCTACTGTAGCTCAGCAGGCAAGGGTGGCACTGGAGGCTAGGTACAGTTTACGTGTAAGGAGCCGGAAAGGATGGGCTGAACGGATTGACCGGTGGTATTCTGCTTCAGTCAGATTGTGCCTCCTGGTGTCCCGGGTGGCTTGGGTGTGTCCGTGCATTCGCTGTAGGTGCCGGAGTGTGCCCGTGCCGGAGTGCACACTTGGGTTGAATTCAGTTTGTGGCGCGTGCATACACCCGCCACAGCGCTCAGGTGTCTGTGTTGTGGCTATAACCCCTAATGGGCTTCTCCGTGTATGTCTGTTGGAGCCTGGCGGGTGTATGAGGGCGACGGGTGATGACAGTGCTGGAATATGGTGCTTATGTGAAGCGCTCCGAAAGCTTCGGGTCGAGTTCGCGCTATATAAATGTTAAGATGTTAAGAAAAACAAAGTAAGAAAAAGCAGCTACGCAAGCCAGGCACACCTTGGAAGGACACCCAAAGATGCGGAAATCCTACTAAAACAAGCCCGTTACCATATGAAGAGCGTTCTCACAGCGCCCAATCAGAGAGCCGGACTGGCGCATGCAAGGCAGCGTGACGAAGCTTCTGATAAGAAACTTCGTCACGACAGCCGTAATGCAGGCGAGCCAGTCCGGATGGGCTGGACAAAAAAGCGAAAAGGAGGCACCCCAGAAACCTTATTTCCAATGGCAGCCCACCGTTTAACATAAACGGTGACGCAAGCCAATGGGAATAAGGGGCGGGGCTTCAAGCCCTTTTCTCAAAGTCCTCATCTGCAATAAATCTCGCCGAGCGAGCTGCGCATGTGCGCAGCAACGCTAGGCGAGACCTAAAAACGGTGGTTTCGTGAAAATCGTGATGCTCTCTGTTTATGATGCGCAATTTCCTGCAGGCGTGTGGAGTATTGTGTGTGGGGGATGAGTGTGTTCAAGGATCTGCTAAGGTGTGTGTTAGACTCATGCACAGTTTAAGGAGGTTATTTTATGTTTTGAAACCTCTTTGTCATTATGAATGCCTGGTATAGGGACAGTCAATTCTGCACTGCCAGGGTTAATGATACCTCAGGCTTCCTTTAGCTTCAGGAGTGCAGAATTAACAGAGATTCGGCCTTCAACCTAGGTCCTCTATTTAGTCGTAGCGATATGCACATAATGTACTTCAGCAGGTACTTGATACCATATGTAATGTATAATTAATCCGATATCTAAATAGAGTTCGATGTGCAGTAATTGATACATACTTCTGAAATAATTTGAATGGTTGAACATTTTTAATAAAACAAAAGAAAACGTTACAATCATAAAAAAACAGCACATCATGTGTAAATCAGGAACACATTTTCTTTGTTAGTGCTTGAAAAGTAATCTGAGACTCATTTTCAAATAAACTTCAAATCCTCAGAAATGAACTAGTCAAGTGAAGTCATTAAATACTCATTTCAAAGTCATCCTAAAATCATCAGGAAGATCGCAGCTTCTGAAATAATCAGATGGTCATTTTCAAGTCATCCTCAAATCATCAGGGAAACTTGCTGATGACTTCAAGAGCTTGATGATGTCGGATGATGAGAAAATGACTTCTAAAGTAGTTGGCTGATCATCCAATGACTCTGGGATGGCTTCTAAAGTAATACTGTTTGACCTGGGTGTGTGCGCATTACAGATATTTCAGTCATCTCATGTTACTACTGTGTGCATCACAAACATGCCTTTTCCTCGCTCATCAAGAACCGAATGAGATGTGTGGCTATGATCATGAAACACAATGGCATGCACCAGATGTTTGAGACAGTTGCCAGAATCACACATATAGCCGTGGTACTTGCTTTGGTACAGCAGATGGTAAAAATCCCTAAAGAGTACAAGATCTGTAATGGGCCACTCTTTCCTTCCTGCCAGAACTCCATTGCTTATACATATGTTATTCTGTTGAACTACAAGTAAAAGAAATCAAGGATGAATCTTAACATGGTACAGAATTAATCCATGGCCTGCAGGCAAGAGCTGCCAAGGCATCCATGGCCCTGTTTTCCCACCACTACCATTCTACAGATCAGGGTCAGAATAGGACAAAAAATACGCTTGGGCACCAAAATAAAAGTGTCCCCCATTAGTGAACCAGATAGCTAAAAAAAGTGGCCCACATTTGCAAATCAGGCCAGTTTTGAACTAGTAAAGACACGCTGTATGGGTATTTTGCAAGGTATGTGAGACTGCATGCATTTGTGTTTGCTGCAGACAATGTTTGTGGTAATATCAGGGAAACCAGAAGTAAAAACTGTCCTACCTGGTCATAAAACAGGCCCACAAACTGATAAAAAACGGCCCTCACACTGATCTATAGACCAGTCAATCAGCCACTGCCTGATTGCCCTATAGGCTAGTCCAAACTTGTCTACTGTGGTCTTGAAAGTCGAGCCTGTCATTCCTGAATCCCAATGCTGCTGAACACACTGGGTACACATCAACAGGTCGCCAGGCCTTCAGTGACCTCTGGTTATGTTAATATCACTGTTGACTCCTTCCTATGCTTCTATGTGGACAGCTCACTCATCTGACAAGCATTGGCAAGTCCAAAGGGAATGGTATTGGCTGCCAACCTTTTGGAGTTAACAGTTTTCTTTTCAAGATTTTTGCATGCAAACTGTCCTTTTGGGGAATCTGGCAGCCCTTCACAATAAAAAAAAAAGCTAAAATGAAAAGGATTTTTTGGGTCTTGGAATGCACACATTGCCACAGTAGTCCCTGGTGCTTAAGTGAACTGGTTTGTGTTTGGCTGTGCTCAAGGACATCATTTAGGGGTCGCAGCTGTGACCCCTGGCTTGCCCTTTGCAAATTCAGTGCCAGGAATACTGGGGCAGCTGGGGCTTCACTCTCTTTATTTTTTGTAATTTTTTTTATTACACTAATAGTGAACAAATAAAATATATTATTCACTAATAGTGTAATAAAAATGGAGTGCAATAAGCAGGAATATGCCCTTCCATGCTATTTGAGGTAAGTAAAAAAAAATGTAAATGTACGTGATGTGCATGCTTGCGTGTGAGTGTGTTTATGTTTGAGAGTGTATGTGTGTGAATTTGTGTGTATGAGTTAAATGTGTGTGAGTCACCACTTTTGGACAAAGGGGCCGTATCGCGAGCACATAACCGTAATCTCAGGGTGTTCTCTGACCTTTATCCACAGGGACAATTCCTTCATCCATTCCAGTCAACTGGCATGCCACCTCCCACATTCCTAGATACTCTGTTATACTACCAGCTACAGGCCACCTGCCGTGCAATACACACTACCTTTCTGGCCTCACCACCACCCCTCCAGGAATTGGAACATATCTTCGTCACTTCAACTTCTCGGAAATTAGTCACACTCTTATACAACACTATGCAAAATACTTCTCCCATTATAGTGCCACGAGCGTGGGAAATGTGGAAACAGAAACTGATTCACCTATTACAGATGCCTAGTGGGCTTACTGCTGTGGACAATTCCAATTTCTGTCCCCAAACTACAGGTTGAGGTTCATTCATCTCGTCTACCGCACTCCTCAACAATTATATTGCATCGGATTGGTGGCCGATTTCTCCTGTTTGCGCTGCAAGGGAGCACAAGCTTCATTCTTGCACCTGGTGTGGTTGTGTCCAAGGGTGGCGTCTTTTTTGGAAAGAGGTATTTGACACATACACATGATCACTGGATTTCTGATCCCGCAGACTATTTTAGTTGGTTTATTGGGTTATGTCAAGGACTCCCCTAAGTCGCATCGTTGCCTTATTGACATGATGTTGTTGGCAAAGAGAAGAGTGGTCATGCACTGGGGCAGGGAACTCGCCCTCACACTTACAACATGGTTACACGACATTTCATTTTGCCAAGAACAACTGTCCACATACTGGGAACTGATGCCACCCCGTTACAGACCTAATGATATTTGGGAGCCATTCAACTCCTGGCTCCGGCATAGAGATTCAGGTACGCCCGACCAGAGCCAAACATCACCACAGACCACATAGGTGTGGATTCAACCTAATCAATGGGATGACTCACTAGATATAATTTCTATTAACAATCTTCCCCTCTCTATTTCCTAGACTATATTTTCTGAAATTATATCTGTCTTTTGTGTTCCTTTTATGACTGGGACTTAATTTGGTAAAGGCTGTGATATGTACTATGTATATTACATTTCTAAGAATATATCTTGGAGTGTCCTTCACGATGGTCTCATACATTGCTCCTTATGCTGTTCTCTTCTCCCAATTCCCTCTACCACTACTCCCCTGATGTGTCGACCATGTTGTTTGTTCGATGTACAAGATTTATTGCAAAATGCTAATAAAAAGAAATTTTAAAAAAGGTATGTGTCTGTGTGAGTGAAAGTGGAGGTCAAAGGGCATGTGATGCCACTCCCGCTATCACTGGCATTTCAGAGAATTGATGTCTATGGATGTGCTCCTTGTGAGAGGGGATAGTGCAATCACTCACACTGAAGTTAACCAATGTTTGAAATGGGTTAACCCTCTGCCCCATGCTACATGCTGTAGTGGGCAGAAGAAAATGTGAATTCCACAATAACAGACCAATGGAGGAAGAGGACTGTCTAAAAGCACCTATGGCTACCTATTATATAATATCATTTTGGTAAAGTTTAGTAAAAACAAAAAAATCTGGGCTAATACCGGACCTAAAATGGAAGCACAGACCTATCGGGGGGGAAAAGCAAGGGAAAAACTGAGATGTTCTGGTCAATGCGTAGCTTGTGAAGAAGGTAATGACTGGTGGTCAATTTCTTATTCTCGGAACAATACAGAGAGATGATTCGTAGAGCATGCAGTGTTTTGGAGGCAGGCGGTGGTAAGATGTTATTTTAGAACGTTAGTGGCCAAAAATATTAGGAAGTCAATGGCATGATTTTATTTACGTGAATAATATGGGTTGGGGTTTCTGCAAAGTTTCTGATTACTCAGTTATACCATGAGCTCACTCAATAACTACTTCTTTTCCCAATGGTTTATAAGTAAACATATTTTGAAATTATATTTTGCAGAAATAGGAAAACATCTGATAAACAAACACAAGAATCCATAACGCTAATCACTAAGGATCAGAATCAGCATGTAAAGTTAATTTATGTCTTAACCATGGTGCTGCAAATGTCATGTCATGTCATGTTATGTTATGTTATGTTATGTTAGGTTAGGTTATGTTATGTAATGTCATGTCATGTTATGGAGATTTGTGTTGTGTATATTGCCACCAGGTTTGGGTACCTTCATGCTCAAGTCTTAGGGACTGAGTTACAGACTAGAGTCCCTTTTCTCTGTTTCCCTGGGCTTTGTGGCTCTTTAGTATTACGGTTGGTACTGTTGTGAACTCGGTGATAACCAATTAGGTGGAGTCCCTGAGGTGTGTGTTATGTGTGTTCAGAGTTCTGTCTGAAGTGGTCTGCTGATTGTAGTTTGTTATAGAGTGGAATTGCTGTGTCCACAGCGAAAGCACCGTTTGAACTTGAAGAATAAGCCATGCACATTTACAGTGTAAGCACAAGACTGACGTTCTATCACTTGAATAAGATCACTGATGCGTGTGTGGTTGTTTCTGCAGACCTGCCTCTTCTTCATACACATGGTTGGAGAGCCCTCGGTGCTTAGATCAGCAGTCTGGAGAGATGCATTCCTTCATAAGTGGGAGGCAAGCACATTAAAGCTAGCGAGAGACACCGCTGGCGATTAGTCAAAGTACTTAAATGTGCCCTCGTTTACTGAAGCAACTCTCATTTAACTTTTAGGGCCCGATTATGATTCCGGGCGGACCGGAGTCCGTCCAACATCGTTTGGGAACTGGAACCGAATTACCTCCTGTCGTCGGTTCCAACCCAGCAAGTAGGATGCAACCGAACCCTGTGCAGTCACAATCCTATACTTTAGAATGGGAGCATGCATTCCGAATGGAATGCATGCTCTCATTGTAAAGAGCAGAGGTGCCGTTCATCCCTGCACCCTGTGTGGCAGGCACCTCAAGGTGCCTGTTACCGGCTGCAGGGATCAACAGGGGGGCACCGACTGCCATTCGGCGGTCTTGCATCCATGGGGGCCCTGCTGGGGGCCCCCAAAGACAGATTCCCTTAGTATTTCTGTGTCAGAAAGGTTGGCACAGAATGGCTGTAGGAATCTGCCATTGTAATCCATCGGCTGGAAAGAGCCGGCTGAGGGATTACTAAAGGCTTTCCGAATGGCGGACGGGCTCTCTGAGCCCGTCGGAAGCCATTAGGATATCCGATTCGGGTTCCCTTCCGACCGACCCCATCAAAATGGGTCGGTCAGAAAGGAATCCGACCAGCCGATTACGATGTGGGCTGAAGGGCTCCGACCGACGGTCGGAGCCGTTTCAGCCCGCATCGTAATCGGGCCCTCAGTCGGTCTGTAACATTGCTTTTGCTAAATAGTATATTAATAACAACAAGGTTGCAGGCCACGTGGAAGTTTTATGTTTATTCCATGTGTTATATACATCAAACTTCAAGAAATGATGAGTGGTGCCCTCACTCTCTGCTGCATGAATATCCAAGGATTTACATGAAATTACTAAATACCACACAAAAACTCTGCCAGAGAAAGTTTAAGTGCAATGTTAAGAATGTGCAGTCCATAGCATTTCATATTTGTATCTATTAACAGTAAGTGCATTAATATGGCCCTCATTACAAGTAAAGGGCTACATTCTGATCCCTGTTCAAACAAGAGTTTGTACAGAGATAGGAATTATAAGTTGTGAGATAGTTATCACATGCTTGCGGTCTTCCCCTGATAGATTCCCTCAAACCTGCCGAAATGTATCCTGTGTAAAGGCCCATAAAACAGGCAAGACATGCGGATTTCAGTGTGGAAATATTCATTCTGCATGTTATGCCTTATTTTCAAATTGGAAACTCAGAATAGGAGATAGTTACTAAATGTGGTAAATGTGGTAGTTGTATTTGCTATGTATTTTTTTTTCTTCAGTTTTCTATAGCGGGAACTCGTCCCGAAAGTATTGGAGCGCTTTACATGAGTATGTTACTTTACACAAGGACACATTCATTTTTTGGTAGGCACAGGGAGATTAAGTGATTTTCACAGAATCACAGGATGTTGAGCCAACGCCAAGACTCGAACCTGGTTCCTCAGCTCCAAAGTCGGCAGGTCTGGCCGTTAGATAACATCCTCTCCCCTTTGTAGGGTAATTGTCCCACTCTATTCTGCCACTAGTGTAAGTTGTTTACATACTTAACCCACAATAGACTTTGGAACTAGCATACATGCAGTATCCACTTGTTTCTCCCTGAGCCGAAAAGTAGCACAAAGCCATTCTCATGGGACAACAGAAGATCATTGACGCACTTAGAAATCACACAGAGCTCTAGACTGAACACAAATGCCAAGAAAATAAACTTGAATAGCCTTGGTAAGTTTCACGCGTATGGTCCAGAATGTTTTCAGAAAGCATGGCTTTCATGTTAGAAACAGTAATTTTAAAACTACCAGAAGTCTTTAATCAAACCCAGTCAACAGCTCCCGTTTTTAATGAGATGAAAGCTAAACAAGCATTGGCATAGCCAATAGGTCTCGCCTTTGGGGCCTTATTAGTGTTTAGCCAGAGCTATTGACTTTGCCAATGTCTTCAAGCTGTGCTGTAGAGAAGTGTGGCTGCTGTGCGGCATGCTGAAAAGTTATAATAAAAAAGTGTCAGAAGCATTTTTGTTACTTTATATATGACCAAGAAGGCATTATGTAAAACTGAACGACCATATTAAAAAAAGTATTTACAATAAAAAATTTCCTCTGTTTTCTTTTGTTCTTGCAATGCTGGAAACTTGTTTCTGCCTATTGCAATGGTTGTTTGTTAAAGCTTTTTTTTTTAGGGGGCATAAACAATCGGAGGGTGAAGGTTGGGAACTAGTACCTGTATTATAACACTAGCAGCGGCCAGACGCTAGGGGAGAATCAACAGATGCCAGATTCCGGGAGCAGGCTGAGGTGGTGCTGAGTGATGCTGTGGTGGTGCTGAGTGATATTCTCTTGGCGCTGAGTGATGCTGTGGTGGTAGTGGTGGTGGTGGTGACTGTTGCGGAGACGATGCTGAGGTGATGCTGAATGATACTCAGGTGTTGCTGAGTGATGCTGTGGTGGTGCTGAGTGATATTGTCTTGGCGCTGAGTGATGCTGTTGTGGTGCTGAGTGATGCTGTGGTGACGCTGAGTGATGCTGTGGCGGTGCTGAGTGATGCTGTGGCGGCGCTGAGTGATGCTGTGGCGGCGCTGAGTGATGCTGTTGCGGCGCTGAGTGATGCTGTGGTGGTCCTGAGTGATGCTGTGGCGGCCCTGAGCGATGCTGTGGCGACGCTGAGCGATGCTGTGGTGGCCCTGAGTGATGCTGTGGCGGCCCTGAGCGATGCTGTGGCGACGCTGAGCGATGCTGTGGCGGTGCTGAGCGATGCTGTGGCGGTGCTGAGCGATGCTGTGGCGGTGCTGAGCGATGCTGTGGCGGTGCTGAGCGATGCTGTGGCGGTGCTGAGTGATGCAGTTGCGGTGCTGAGCGATGCAGTGGCGGCGCTGAGCGATGCAGTGGTGGCGCTGAGCGATGCAGTGGCGGCGCTGAGCGATGCAGTGGCGGCGCTGAGCGATGCTGTGGCGGCGCTGAGCGATGCTGTGGCGGCGCTGAGCGATGATGTGGCGGCGCTGAGCGATGCTGTGGTGGCGCTGAGCGATGCTGTGGTGTTGCTGAGCGATGCTGTGGTGGTGCTGAGTCATCCTGTGGTGGTGCTGAGTCATCCTGTGGAGGTGCTGAGTGATGCAGTGTTGGCCCTGAGTGATGATGTGGTGTCGCTGAGTAAAGCTATGGTGGCGCTGAGTGATATTGTGGTGGCGCTGAGTGATGCTGTTGTGGCGCTGAGTGATGCTGTTGTGGCGCTAAGTGATGCTGTGGTTGTGCTGAGTAATGCTGTGGTTCTGCTGAGTGATGCTGTATAAAAAAAAAAATGTAATGCTGTGGTTGTGCTGAGTAATGCTGTGGTTGCACTGAGTGATGCTGTGGTTGCACTGAGTGATGCTGTGGTTGCACTGAGTGATGCTGTGGTTGCACTGAGTGATGCTGTGGTTGCACTGAGTGATGCTGTGGTTGCACTGAGTGATGCTGTGATGGCGTTGAGAGATGTTGTGTTGGTGCTTAGTGATGCTGTGCTGGCTCTGATTGATGCTGTGGTTTCGCTGAGTGATGCTGTGGTGTTGCCGAGTGAGAGATAGAGTGAAGATATAATGCCCAATTAGAGAGGGTGGTGAGAGAGAAAGAGAGAGAAAGGGTGTACATAGAATAAAGAGTGGAGCGGGATAGAGAGAGAGAAAGAAGGGGAGAGAGAGTGAATGAAGGAGTTTGAAAGAGAAACAGATAAAGGGGTGAGAGAGAATGAAAGGCTAAAAGATAGAGAGGGGAGGGTTAATTAAGTAGAGAGAATTAGAGAGGAGAGAGAGAGAAGGAGAGAGACAATAAGAGTGGGGGGTGGAGTTTAAATAGAGTGAAGAAGTGACGCGGAAAAAGTAACCTTAAATATAGCTTTGTGCTTTGCGCGAATAAATATTTTTAAAAAAACAGTGAGAGACAAAAATACTGGTAATTAGGCTGTGACTCCCAATATAAAACAAATAGCAATATAAGGTGAAATCAACCCACCGAAGCAATATTTCTAACTAGACAAAAAAAAGCTTGCATTTCAATGTTAATCGCTGTTGTTTTTCATGTGACTGTAGTCCAGGGCCGTCAGTTGATAATGTGAGCTGCTGCTGCGATTGAAACATCAGAGTCCAGAGAGGTAATGATCCATGACGAGGAAATGAGGAACAGATAGGAAACCCAGTTGGCAGCTGCTCGTGCACGCCATCGTGAACTCAAGCTGGTCGCCAGCCGAAAGCCAGTGTTTGCACTTCCAAAACCCGCTTACTAAAACTCTCGGCCAGACCAGCGCAAGCGCTGGTGCAGGCCGAGACCTAAAAAGGAAGGACTGACAAGACCAGGGGCGTAATGCAGGTCCCTCCTGCGGCACAGGGGGCCCCCAACCCTCCAGGGGGCCTCTAATCCTTCAAGGTATTCCCATTCAGCCCAAGTTCAATGAACATTTGTAAGATACAAGAGACTCAAGGTCAGGGGAACCATACTTTTTTGTTATGCTGCTGGACAACATTCATTGCACTGAAGGAATCACTGGGTGCTTGCAGTGAATCATGGCAACTCACATTGCGTTTGCACTACAAAAACTACAAACCAAGGAACAGATTTATCAACACCTTGACTACCACAAAGTCATGCATACTGAAGCAAAGTCTTGAAAGGGCATTTACTTTCCAGCATCAAACTTTTTTGCATTGGAAAAGTGCTCTATTTTCAACACAAACAGTGCTTTGTGCTCTTTTGCACTACTTTGCGTCATTTGTGGAACTTGGGCATACAAGCACCCACATTTTCTGACACAAAGCCTTATCTATTAAAATATTCAGACAGGGCTCCTTGAGGCAAGCAGAAAGTTGGAGAAATATATTTATTTCTTCAAATAGGTGATGTCGAAGTAGAAAATTTGCATATAAAATTAATTAACAATAATTCTAACTTGCCTTAGGTTTCAACACGAAAAATGTATTTTAAAAATGACAAATTATGCAAACCGCACCAGGCATTAATTTTCACTTGTAAACCTTAACTAGCCGCAACTGTCTCCGGGTTCGGCTGGGAAGGCTTCCGGGTGGCAGGTTGCCATCCACTCCGGCAGAGGGTGTTATAGCCCCCTGGCAGCAGCTTTGCCATGTCCGCAGGGCTGAGGGACATTCGACTGCCTCTGTGCCCTTCCCCGGCCCCCGACACCCGCTCCCGGCTGCCCCTCGGTGCGCGCCGGGGCGGGGAAGTGGAGACGGGGCCCCTGCTCCCGGCACCTTGACAAGCTTTTGATATCCTGATACCACTCAAAACCACACAACAGAACAAAAGAAAACAAGCACCTTGGAGAAATACAGACATAAAACTACAAATTAGAAAGCTGCAACGTGCCAGGCTCAAAACAAACACCAAACAAGACAAACTTCGCCTACAGAAAATTAACAGATTATACAAGTCAGCTATCGAAAAAGCAAAGAAAAAGTACTATTCAGACAGAATTCAAAATGCTAAATGTTCAAATAAAGAATTCTATAAAATACTCAATGAATTTCGTGAACCAAATAGCCTAGAAGGAACTCATCCCATTACTGAAGATTTCACAGACAAACTGGCAAATCATTACACAGACAAAGCAGACATGTTGGACTCATACTTAAATCAGAGACAAAGCACCAGCACTAACCCTTTCACAAAACAACAATCCAAGAATACTCTTACCCAGCCTATCCTTTCCTTCCAACACATTTCACACGATGAATTTATGGACCTGATCAAAGCAAGCAGGCCTGCCGGCAGCCCTTCTGACCCGTGTCCACCGCAAACTTTCAAGACAATTCTTCTAACAACCTCTGCTGCCACTCCAGTAAGAAGAATCACTAACAATTCCTTAACTACCGGAATATTTCCAGAAGAACTAAAAAGATCATACATATGCCCTTTTCTGAAGAAAACAAACTTGGACCTGCTGAACCCTGACAACTACAGACCCATTACAAATGGACCTTTCCTGGGCAAACTGAGAGAAAGAGCAGCGTTCACCCAGATGTCACAATTCATTGAAGAGAATGCCATACTTTCAGACTTCCAAACAGGATTCCATCCGGGAAGAGGCACAGAATCTGCTCTCCTTGCCATCTGGGATGACCTGAAGAACACAGTTGACCGCAACGGGGTTGCTACGCAACTTCTCTTGGACCTCTTGGCTGCCTTTGACACGGTTGACCATGACACTCTGATACAACGACTCTACGAAGCTAGCATAGAGGGGACTGCTCTAGACTGGATCGCGTCCTACCTTCGAAACAGAACTAATGTCATCCATACCCCACCATTCTCGTCCAAACCGTATGCCACAAAAGCAGGGGTCCCTCAAGGCTCTATCATCTCACCCATGCTTTTCAACATCTACATGAAGTCATTACCGGTACTGATCAATCAATTTCACTTCATGTGCTATAACTATGCAGATGACACGCAAATACTCCATCAACTGGAATGCCCCAAAGACATTGGAAACTCGCCAATTTTCAGGTGTCTCAGAGCTGTGGATCAATGGATGACTTGGAGCCATCTCAAATTGAATGCTTCCAAAATGGAAATACTCATGTGTGGCGATTGGAAACATTATGACCTGCTTGCCGCCTGGCCTGATGAACTAGGATCACCGCCTAAAGTATCGAAGGAAGTAAGAAACCTCGGAATGACCATGGACTCCAAGCTGTCGATGAATGCCCAAGTGGACAAACTAGCAAGATCAAGCTTTGTTACTATAAAAACTCTGCAACGAATCTTCGCCCATTTTGGATTTCCACACAAGGTCCAAGCTACCATCTCCCTTGTTCTGTCCAAACTCGATTACGCCAGTAGCCTCTACCACAGATCACCTTTATCGACCATGAAAAGACCACAACGGATTCAGAACTCGGCTGCCAGACTACTCTTGCATATCAAACCACGAGACCACATCTCCCCTGCCTTGAAAGCCCTGCATTGGTTACCAGTTGCCAGAAGATCCACGTTCAAGTTGCTTTGTATCACCCACAAAGCGATACATGGAATGGGACCACTCTACATCAGGAATAAAATCACCAAACACATTCAACAAAGGAACCTCCGCTCTAGAGAGGCACCTTGCCTCAAAATCCCAAGATACAAGAAAAAAAACATGGGTGGCACATCCTTCTCTGTTCAAGCAGCCAAACTATGGAACTCTTTACCCCCCAACATAAGATCCACAGACAACCACCTTATCGTCAGAAAACTACTCAAGAATTGGCTCTTCCGCACATCAGCATCATATGCAAACAGAAATATACAGAATTTCCCTCTGTATATAAGCATTTATTTGTACTATAGATATGTACCCATATATGTGTATTACTTTGTATAAACATAGTGCGCCTGATTCACAGAACTAACTTACGTCAAAAACGTAAAGTTAGTACTTTTTGGTATTCACAGAATACACTTACTCATTTTGGTATTCACAGAATGAACTTACACATTTCGGTATTCACAGAAGTTAGTAGCCCTAACTTTAGGACTCCTAAATGCCTTCTGTGAATACCGAAAGTCTTAAAGTTAGGATTTTCTCAGTTTAGGAGTAGTAAAGTTAGGACTTTCTCAGTTTAGGAGTAGTAAAGTTAGGACTTTACTACTCCTAAACTGAGAAAATCTAACTTTAAGACTTCGGTATTCACAGAAGGCATTTAGGAGTCCTAAAGTTAGGACTACTAACTTCTGTGAATACCGAAATGAGTAAGTTCATTCTGTGAATACCAAAATGAGTAAGTGTATTCTGTGAATACCAAAAGTACTAACTTTACGTTTTGGCACGTAAGTTAGTTCTGTGAATCAGGCCCATAGAATAATTATGTTTTTAAAAAAATAAATAAAATACATTTTTAAGTACAACACTTGAAAACCAGAGTTTATCAAATGTATCTTTAATCTACATATACATACTTCCTTTATGCATCTATATACCTTCTATGTACTGTGATCTATATATTTATTACATTTTCTAAAAAAAAAAACATATTCAATGCACTACCCTATCTCTCACCCTGTACCTCTATCAATATCTTTAATCTACATATACTTACTTCCTTTATGCATCTATATGCTTTCCATGTACTTATGGATCTATATCTTTATTACTTTCTTCTAATTCAGCATATCCAATGCACTACCCTATTTCTCACCCTATACCTCTCTCAAGATATCTTCTACCTCAACTCTCTGACTCATCTCAAACCTCTTTCTACTACTCTTTCTAATGCACTACCCTATTTCTCACCCTATACACTCTATCAATATATCCTCTACATCCACTCTCTCATTCATCCCAAACCCCATACCCCTACTATGATCCCCAAAATAGCCCTTTCTAGACTCTCCCCTACCCTACCCCTCCTTGCATCATCTGACACCTCTTTTACTATACCGATCCCCCAAAACAAGCCTTTCTAAACTCTTCCCTCTAACTCTTCCCCTCCACATCCCTTTTTACTCATCCCAAGCCTCCTCCTACTGCTATGATCTACACAAAAAAAAAAAAAAGTCTAAATCCTTCACTCTTCTATCCCTCCACTATCCTTTTCAATCAAAATAACAGACTAACATGTCAACTTCTCAAATTTCATATTTCACTATACTAATTCACCATTAATCATTTATGGGTTCCAGAATAGCGCACTACTCGCCAAAAAAGTGCTTCAACACCCCATTAGGGAATAATAAGCGCTATATAAATGCAAACCTTTTTCCCTCTTCTATCCCGCCGCTACCCTTCTCAATCCACATAACTGACTAACATTTCCACCACTCAAATCACTTTCATATTTCACTATACTAATTCACCACTAATCCTTTTATGGGTTCCGGAGTAGCGTGCTACTCGCCAAAAAAGCGCATCAACACCCCATCAGGGGTAACAAGCGCTATATAAATGCAAACCATTTTCCCTCTTCTATCCCTCCGCTACCCTTCTCAATCGAAATAACTGACTAACATATCCACCACTCAAACTACTTTCATATTTCACTATACTAATTCCCGGGCACCTTGACACGCGGCAGGCCTGAGAACAGAGCCCAGGATGGGGAGGGGCCTGCCACAGGGGCCTCAGGGCCCCCGTACAGGGCTCCTGAACATAGCCAAGCAATGGGGGGACTCCCCGGGCCCGACAGAACCCCGGCCCGGGCCCTTGGTGGAGTGGTAGGCCAGGGGACAGAGCCCAGGAAGGGAGTGCCCGCCCCTGGGCCCGGCCGGGGATTCTGGGCCCGGACGTGCAGGGGAGGCCTCCCCAGGCCTGCAAGACCCCGTCCTGGGCACTTTGCCATGCAGCAGGCCCAAGGACGGACCCCGGGATGGGGAGGGGGTCCTTAGGGGCCGGGGTCAAGCTCCTCAACATGAGAGGAAGTCTCGCCCGTCCCGATGGAGCCCCGTCCCAGGCCCTCGGCGGAGCGGCAGGACGGGGTCAGAGAACAGGGAGGGAGCGCCCGCCCCTGGCCTGGTTGGGCCCCTGGGCCCGGTCGGGGCTCCCGGGTCTGGACACGTAAGGGAGGCTGGCCAGGACCCGATGGACCATGTCTCAGGCACTTTGCCATGCTGCAGGCCGGAGGACAGAGCCCCAGACTTTTGAGGGTTGCCCGGTCATGGCCCATCTGGTCGCCGGCTGAGAACCACCAGGCTGTGAGGGGGTCCGGTGTACCCTGCGAAGGATGGCAATCTGCCCACCCTGCACCTTAACAAAAGGGCTCCCGCCTGTCCTTGGCTTGCACAGGGGCTCTGCGTCCTTGGGGCTCATAGTCCCAGCTGGGCCTCAGTCATGGGGCTGCGAGGGGAGTCCCTGGAGGACCCCAAACCCAGGGCCCCCCAGGCACCTTGCCATGCAGGCACAGCGGGGTAGGCCTGTCCGAGCCTGACGCACCCCCGATCTGGGACCTTGGCCTTGGGGCAGGCTTGAGGACAGAGCCCAGGGCGGAAGGGGCCCCGGGACCCAGACATGCAGGTGAAGCTTCCCTGGGACAGCAGAACCCTGTCCCGGGTGCTCTGTCATGCAGGGGGCCCAAGGATGGAGCCCAGGATGGAAGTGGGCCAGTCTAGACCCATCTGGTCCCTGGCTGAGAATCGCCAGACCCCAAGGGGGTCTGGATTAACCTGTCCCTAGTAATCCGGAGGAAGGCTACCTCCCTTTCTTGTCATCCGTGCACAGTGAATGAGAAAGGGGACCAAAGCCGTAAAGGGACCCAGACTCCTCGAGCCCTGGCTGGGATCGAGGGAGCAAATGACCCCTCATCGGGACCTCCAGGGTGGGCCAGCTTTCCGGTAGCGACATTGGATGGCATTGCGAATAACCAGATGGCTGGGCCCGAAGGACAGCCATCTGGTTGCGCTGTGCCTTAATGAACAGTGTTCCCGCTTGCCCTTGGAGGGGACCGGGGCTCTGCAGCTATAAGCTCGGAGCCCCATCTGGGATTCAGGCATGGGGCTGCGAGGGGTGCCCCAACGGGCCTCCCACCGGGGCCCGAAGGCACCTTTACATGCAGGCAAAGTGGGGGGCCTCCCCAGGCCCGGTGGACCCCCAACCCGGGACCTTGGCCTTGGGGCAGGCCAGAGAACAGAGCCCAGGAGCCCCGGGACCCAGACGTGCAGGGGAGGTCTCCCCGGGCCAGCAGAAACCCGGACGGAGCCCAGGACGAAGGTGGGCCAGTCCAGACCATGCTGGTCACTGGCTGATAACCGCCAGACCCCAAGGGGGTCCAGAGTACCCTGCCCCTAGTATTCCGGAGGAAGGCTACCCCCCTTTCTTGTCATGCGTGCACACCGAGTGAGAGAGGGGACCAAACCTGCGAAAGCACCCAGCCTCCTGGAGCCCTAGCTGGGATTGAGGGAGCAAAGGAGTCCCCATCGGGACTTCCAGGGCAACCCGGCCATCTGGTAGCACCATTGGAAGGCATTGCACACAACCAGAAGGAGGGCCATCTGGCTGCGCTGTGCCTTAACAAACAGGGCTCCCGCTTGCCCTTGGAAGGGACCGGGGCTCTGTGGCTTGGGGGCTCAGAGCCCAACCTGGGCCTCAGGCAGGGGGCTGCATGGGGAGCCCCGACGGGCCTCCCACCCAGGGCCCAAAGACACCTTGACACACAGGCAATGCGGGGGGGCCTTCCCGGGCCCAGTGGATCCCACCTGACCTGACCTTGGGGCAGGCAGGACCCTGGTGCCCGGTCAGAGCTCCTGGGCCTGGACGCGAAGGCAAGGCCTCCCCAGGCTTGCGTGACCCCGTCCCAGGCACTTTGCCACATGGTGGGCCAGAGGACGGAGCCCAGGATGGGGGACGCACCCACCACAGGCCTCATCGGGGCCACGGTCAGGACTCCTGAACCCAGCCAGGCAGGGGAAGCCTAACCGGGCCTGATGGATCCAAGTCCCCGGCCCTTGTCACGGTGGCAGGTGGGAGGGCGGAGCCCTGTGCGAGATTGCCCACCCCGAGGCCAGACGGGCCCGGGCCCAGTCTGAGCTCCTGGGCCCGGGCGCTTTGCCACACAGTGACCCGGAGGACGGAGCACAGGACAGGGAGGCACCTGCCCCGGTCAGGGTTCCTGAGCCCAGCCAAGCAGGGGAAGCCTCTCCGGGCCCGACAGACCCACGTCCCAGGCCATTGGCCATTGGCCGGGGATGGATCCCAGGGCAGAAGCACCCACTCTGAGGCCTGGCATGGCCCTGGGGCCCCGGTCAGAGCTTCTGGGCTTGGACGTGAAGGGAAGGCCTCTGTGGGCTCGTTGGACCCCGTCCCGGGTGCTTTGCCATGCGGTAGGCCAGAAGACGGAGCCCAGGATGGGGGGCCCTCACCCAGTCAGAGCTTCTGAACCCAGCCAAGCAGGGGAAGCCTCTCTGGGTCGGATGGAACCCCGTCCCGGGCCCTTGATAGTGCGGCAGGCAGGAGGATGGAGCCCAGTGTGGCAGGGCCCGCTCCTGGACCCTGCCACGCAGGTGAAGGCTCCCTTGGACCGGAAAAATTGGTAATAACACTTGTTCTACCATTTTTTGTTCCCTTAGATTTTGGACCCTAGCTCAGCCAGCACTCAGGGAAACGTGGCCATCTGAGGGTTATCCAGGGTGGGCTGACTTGCATGGCTCTCATCACGTTTTATTACCCAGAATCCCTTGCAAGCCTTAAACATGGACTATAAAAAACACATTTTCCTCACATTCCTGTTATGGAAAGTTCTGGAATCTGCAGGGAGCCACAAACTTACTTCCACCCAGCACTCCCCCAGGTCTCCCGATATAAATAGCAGGGGAAGCTCCTCCCCTGCTCCCAAGGCTGGAAAAACAAAACAAAAAAAATGAAATCCCACTGCTGTAAACAGCAGAGGGGTTTCCTGGACGTGTGCAGAGGACGTAACGGTTACATCCTTGGCACATGGCCACCATGGCAGAGGACATGACCGTTACATCCTTGGCACAGCAAGAGTTAAGGAATGTATT
Organism: Calotriton arnoldi; assembly: GCA_963921515.1. Classification (NCBI taxonomy): domain Eukaryota; kingdom Metazoa; phylum Chordata; class Amphibia; order Caudata; family Salamandridae; genus Calotriton; species Calotriton arnoldi. The sequence continues at coordinate 36,023 of CAWUFW010024625.1, read as the reverse complement.
CAAAGAGCAGAAATAAATCACGTTCCCATTGCCAATGTGCTCCAAGAAACCATATGGGCATACCGTACAACCCCTAACCCTATCACTGGTGTATCACCTTTTTGTTTCCCTTAAGGAAGACAACCAAAAACCAAACTATCTGCTAATTGGCTTAAAAAGTAAAACTATTTTCAGTCTCCAGAGTACATGTGATGGATAGAATTCATAGTCATCAAAAGAAATATAAGAAGAGATACGATGAGAAAACCTGTACTATGAATTACACCTTTAAGACCGGGAATTGGGTGAAAATCAAACTACCAGAAAACAGAATAAAGGAGGGTAGTCATTTCTCCAAACCCAGGAAAATAAAGTGGGTAGGAAAAAATGTTGTCACATTAGAAAATGGTCAGAACTGAGGTATTGACAAAATCTCAAAATTTAAGAATATGACGCACTACCCCATCTCCATCTCAGCCAAGCCTAAACAGGATACCATAAATAACAACGGCCAAGAAACATCAAAATAAAAGAATAAGAAAAATACCTGTATGGCACAAATATTTCAAAATGTATTAATCTCTTTCACATACTTTGTATATACTATGTAATACTTTGTTGCTTACTTCATCTTTTATAATATTTGTTCATTTCCTTTCAGGCTAAAAGTCTACAGTACTCCTCACAAAGCATTATAGAGTATTTTTGTTTATAGATCTTTGATTGATATTGGTTTTCTCAACTTTTGAATTGTTGCTAAGGAGATGTGTTGTAATTCACCTGTATTCAGGTCTGGATTGTTCCATTTCTCATTCTTCTCCTTTTATCCTCCCGGTCATGTTTCCCCCTGCTTTCCCTTTCCCTATAAAACCTTCCTTATTGTTGTAGGCCAGCTGCTCAGGGAACATTCCGATGGGTTGACAGTTGGTCTGACTGAAGAGTTGATGGTGAGATATTAAACTTATTCTTCTCTACCTGGCCATCATGATTTATTACAACACCGGGACTGGGAAATGACTTAAAGAACTGACATGTAACCTGAGACGTGAGGGGAATGTTTTGAGGACCTGGAGAGACGTGGACTCACTTGGGGTCAAAATGATGTGTCCCCTGAGCCCCTTGCCAGAGACACCTCGAGAGGAGTGATTGAGACCCGACTTTTGCGGGCCCTGGAGAAGTGGATTCCCTCATGATTTTGGTGACCACTTTCATTGCATGTTTATTTATTTTTTTGCACTAACTAGCACATTGATAGTGTATAGCAGAGTGATTAATTAGAGGTGCTGACTAATGCCCCTACACCTTAGATAAGGGTAATATGAAAGCAGAAATATGTTGACCAAAGGCACAATCAGGGTTGTACAGACTTTCCCTGATCACTTGCTTCTGTATGCGTTTTAATCCTATCACCAACAGACAATCATCTGTTGTGGCATTAGTTTTAACTTCACTTTGTTCACCGGTTTTTACTTTTTTTACTCTCTGCTCCACTCACCCATACATTTGACTCACATAGGACCTTATCAAAAATTTTTGAAGAGCTAGGGTCTTAATTTCTGTAGGAGTTGTAACCCACACCACTACTCTGTTGTGGCGTGAGGAGGCACCCTATGATCAAGCATGCCACCTATTGATGGGTGAGGGTTCTTCTCTTAAAAAGGAAATATTCCCTCATATCTCCTGTTACATGTCATTTCATTAGGTCATTTCCCAGACCCAGGCATTTCAGTGTGTTTCTAGATTTAATCTGATCATTAATACTTCCCAACAGGTTTGATCCAGGGCAGTTGCTGAATTGCATGTGTTAAAATCGAAAGCAGACTTATATGGGAGATGAGTAATTGTGCAGATAAGTCATCCCAAAAGAGTCTTAAATATCTTCAGCATTTATGGTCCCCATATAGAGGAGGCTGATATATTTGATCAATGGATCCAGAACTTGAAGGTTCAGCTGGGGATGCAATATTACTAGGTGACTTTAATTGCACAATGGATTAGAAGATTGATACTACTAATCACAAAGCCCCTTAATAAATTGCAGAATGCTCTGAGTAGAATCAATGAAGTACTTGGCGTTGGAGATGTGTGGAGAGTGTTACAGCCAGACGAACCCGGTTAAACGTACTCTTCTACAATTCATTGGCAACACTCTCAAATTGACATGGTTTTCATGCCCATGGGGTTGATAGCCTGGCCTTAAATTGAAAGATGTCCTATGATAATTTCAGCTCACAATCCTCTTCTACTAAAAATCAAGATAGGTCAGGATGGCGGGATTCAAGGAAGTTGGATATTTGATCATTGTTAGTTGATGCTGAATAGTGGCGTTATATGGGGCAAGACATTCAGGAATTTATTGACATTAACCTTAACACTTCTCAATTAAATAACATGTGGGATGCCCTCAATGCATTTGTGAGAGTGTCAATAATACAATTTGACGTTAATAGGAAAAAAGGAAGAAAGCTATTGAAGAAGAGCAACTGCGGAAATCACATATGCTCGAAATTCAACTTGCCATATTAGTTAAACAGTCCTCACAAGAGGATATGAAATTTTGCAGACAAATGCTAGCTTATAGGACACAAATAGGCCAAGAGATATGGGAGAAGGTTGCATGTATCTATATTTTGCATAAGAGGAATGAATTAAAATATGGTGAGTCAGGTGGGTAATTGCTTGCCTGTAAATCTTAGATAAAAGTAGTGCCTCCAGAATCACTGCAATTGAGGATGATAAGAATGGATTAATAAAACATCCCGGGGGGCATCCTGGATCTATTTGAGAGTTTTTGCAAGAAACATCTTATACTGAAGATACTCACTGTAAGGATTCTGAAATTCACAAATATAGCGATTTTAGTTTATCTAGTATAGACGTAAACGAGTTGGGAGACTTAGATGTAGGGATCTCTTAGGATGGGATTCCTATGGCCATATAATTCTTGCCATCAGGTAAAGAGGCTGGAAAGGATTCTCTTCCCTTAGAATTTTATTAAACATTCTCTCATATTCTTGCTTTCTTGCAAGTAGAAGAGGGTATGAACTATGGACTGGCGGTGCTTATTTCATGGAACCTGTTTAATGTCACTAAGTTTTTGTTTTTTGTTTTTTAAACAAACAAGCTTATGGAAGAATGTGGATCATACCAACTTACATGCTTGATCAACCTGGATGCTAAAATGTATTCCACAGCATTACCTTTAAGAGCATCACACATTCTAATACAGTTGGTCATGACTTTGTTCCTGAAAAGTCCACACTAATACTGCTATTACAATTTTTGACTCCACTAATGTTTTGAAATGTAAGGCCAGTATAATTCTACTAGCCACCGAAAAGGCATTTGATTATATTTCATGGAATGTTTTGTTTGCTCACATGGACAGAATTATGTTTCCTAAGAAATATATTGCGTGATTGCAGGCCCACCGCCACTGTGCTAATCCAAGATCCAGAATTGATTCCATGGGACTGGCACCTAAACAGTATAAAAAAATAGTTACTGTACTCAGCAAGGATGTTCCATCTCTCCTTTACTAATTGCTATTTATTCAGAACCCTACTTTCACTGCTTGAGCCTCAACCCTATTATAAAACCCATTGAGCTTATTTATGTTGAACTCAAGGTTTCAGCATATGCTGATGATATTGCAGCTTATACTTATGATATTGCAGTTTATACTATATATTAATCAAACTCCTATAGAAATAAGGAGGCTGTTCAGTTTGTAAAGGTCTCTGGCTACAAGCTGAGTAAAAATAAAACTTGGATAATAATCATGCAATTCCTAAGTCAATGATTGCATTGTCCAAGAGCAACTTATCTAGGCATTAAGATCGGTAGTTGAGTTGTCAAATAGTCAAGATCAATTATGAACCTTTGTTAAAGACATGCATTTCCCTTTTCCACAATTGGCAACGACTACCTATATCCTTAGTAAGTCGATGTAATATATTGAAGATTCATATACTCCCAAATTCTTGTCTTTATTTTGATCAATTCCCTTGTATATTTCCAACTCATTTGTCACAAGATTAGAATCAGCAATTGGGAATTTTTGTGAAGTTATCAAATAGCAAGTAAAGCGATTTGCTTTCTAAAACTTTCAGTATTGAGGTTCCAGATTCAGAGCTCTAATATTGGGCAACCGCTGCGGAGGAAATGTGCCCTGCTGGGGCTGCGTGCGCCTGGGCGGTGGTCCAGCGGAGGAGAATGTTCAATGACTGTAATGCCTTTGATAACATATACCCTGAAACTCTCCGTATGTCTGGTAGGATTTGGTGTGGAGGGATAGACTGGAGAGTATTGGTGATGGTGAAATGTATATGAGTCTATTCACTGTTTCCATCTGTCAGAGCGTTTGTTTTTAATGAAGGGCTTGGCCTCTTAGAACACTCCCTAATTAATTACCACTGGTCTGGCAAAAAAGACACAAATCGTATGCCTTGGCTTTTTTGTCTTCTCAGATCAGAGAAGGCCTAATGCTGTTTTATTTCCATAGGTTTACAACCGGTACTACTGCTGTAACTACCTTCAGTAGCTGGTTAGTCAAACCATGGCAGCAATGAGCCTCAAGAAGAGTGGCTTGCATCATCACCAACAAATATAAGGATTGAAGGATAAACTCCTTACAGAAGTCTGTAAATATCGGTCCCCATTAAGTGATCTATCTTAAAGTGGTGGCTACAACAGTGATATTTCACCATCATTGATATGAAGACTATTTCATACTAAACTTTGTGTAATTCAATGTAAATACTCTATGCACTGGTAGTAAATATACCTCTGACTGAATTACCTACCTCTGTGTCTTCTGATGAAGTGCCACTTCCTTTTCATAATTTCAGAAAGACCCACAGCATTTGCTAGTAATCCTGTACTTCCTTGGCCACATATTTATCAGTCACCTAGCTATATAATAATTGTCCCTCACTCCTTACTCTCCAATTGACATAGCTGATGGTCTCACCCTTCCTTCCTGACATTAGGTACAATGCCTGAGCTTCCTCCAGGGCCAGACAACTGAAAAAACAGAACACCTGCTCTTCCTGTACTTCACACTCAACATAGAGTAGACAGCTATACTGAACCAATACAGGGCAGCTGATTCATAGCACTGTGTGGTTTTGCAGCAATGGAACCCACTTGAATAAAGCAATTATGTTGCAAGCATTTGCTTACTTTGGAAACATAAGTGTACTTGGAACAATGGCAAGAGTCTCATGAAAATGAAAACAAGGGGTATGTCATAGTACTACCTGTCATCGACCTTTCAGTCTGAGGGAGAAGACAGAGAGAACTGTGTGCCTGTTGCACATCATGCAGTTTTCCAAATAATTATGGATTTGGCACATTTCCCATGTAATCTATCATTTTCTGGATAATCTGCAGATGTTAGCAAAAAAAAAAAAATCATCAATCAAAAGTTACTAAAACCTTGCAACCTGAATTCCTGTGCAGTGGGAGGCCCTTCGCAAAAGTTGACTGATCATCTTTCATTTCCTTATTGCTGTATTTGGTTATCAAACTAGCACTAATGAAGCGAAATCCTTGTCCAGACAGTGTTACGATGGTGGTAAGGTGGTTTTAGGGGGTGGTGATGATAGAGTGATGGTGACAGGGTAGTGGGAGAGCGGTGATAAGCATGTTAGGGTATTAGTGGTTATGGTAGTGGTAGTTAGGGTGATGGTGGTTAGGGTGGTGGTGGTTAGAGTGGTGGTAGGGTGGGGTGGGGGTGAGGGTGATGGTGGTGTTGGTTAAGGTGGTTGTTAGACTGGTGGTGGATAAGGTGGTGGTGACTGGGATGGTGGTGGTTAGGGTGGGGTGGTGGTATTGGTATTGGTGGGTAGAATAGTGGTGGTGATGGTGGGTAGGGTGGAGATTAGAGTGGTGGTGGTTATAGCAGTGGTTAGTGTGGTGGTGGTTAGGGTACTGCTTAGGATGGTTGTTGTTAGGGTCGGTGGGGGTTAGGGTCATGGTTAAGGTGATGGTGGCTAGAGTGGTGGTGGTGGTTAGGGTATGGTAGTGGATGGGGTAGTGTGTTGGTTGTGGTTAGGGGAGGGTGATGGTGGTGTTGGTGTGTAGGGCAGGGTAGTGTAGGGTAGGAGGGTAGTGACTAGGGTGGTGGAGATTAGGGTACAGTGGTGGTGGTGGTAGGATGGTGGTGATGTTTGGGTGGCTGTGGTTAGGGTGGTGGTGGATATGGTGGTGGTGGTTAGAGTGGTGAGTAGGGTGGTGGTAGGGGGTGCGGGTGATAGGATGGTGGTAGTAGGGGGTGGTAGTGGTAAGGTGTTTGTGGTGGGAGAGTGGTGATAGGCAGGTTAGGGTGGTAGTGGTTAAGGTATTGGTAGTTAGGATGATGGTAGTTAGAGGGGTGGCATGGTGATGGTGGGGGTGGTGGTGAGGGGTGTTGGTTAAGGTGGTGGCTAGGATGGTGGTGGTTAGGGTGGGTAGGTAGTGTTGGTGGTTAGAATGGTGGTGGTGAAGCTGGTGTTGGTGGTCAGGGTAATGATTAGGGTGGTGGTGGTTAAGGTGGTGGTTAGGGTAGATGTGGTTAGTGTGGTGGTGGTTATGGTGCTGTTTAGGATGGTTTTTGTTAGGGTCAGGTGGTGGTTGTTAGGGTAGTGGTGGGTAGGGTGTTGGTGGTTAGGGTCATGGTGGTGGTGGTTAGGGTGATAGTGGTGGTGGTTAGGGTATGGTGGTGGATGGGGTAGGGGAGTGGATGGGGTAGGGTGGTGGTTGTGGTTATGTAAGTGGTTAGGGTAGGGTGGTGGTGGTTATGGTATGATGGTGGTGGTGGGTAGGTTAGGGTAGGGTAGGATAGGGTAGGGTACGGTAGGGTAGGAGGGTGGTGGAGGTTAGGAAGGGTGGTGGTTTTGTTTGGAAAGTGGTGGGGATGTTTGGATGGTGGTGGTTGTGGTTAGGGTGGTGTTGGAGGTTAGGATGTTGGTGGTTAAGGTGGTGGTGGTTACAGTGAGGGGTAGGGTGGTGGTAGGGAGTGGAGGTGATAGGGTTGTGGTAGTAGGGTGGTGATGGTAGAGTGATGGTGGTGGTAGAGTAGTGGTAGCCAGGTTAGGGTAGTAGTAGTTAGGGTGGTGGAGGTGCGGGTAGCAGTGGTTAGAGTGGTGGTAGGGTAATAGTGGTGGTGACAGTGAGGGTGGTGTTGATTAAGGTGGTGGTTAAGCTGGTGGTATATAAGGTTGTGATGGTGGCTAGAATGGTGGTGGTTAGGGTGGGGTGATAGGATGGGTGGTTAGAGTGGAGGTTGTGAAGATGGTGGTTATGGTTAGGGTGATGGTGGTAAGGCTGCTGATACAATGGTTGTGGTAAGGGTCGGGTGGTGGTTGTTAGGGTGGTGGTGGTTAGGGTCATGGTTAGAGTGGTTTGGTTAGGGTGGTGGCTAGGGTGGTCATGGTTAGAGTCAGATAGTGGTGGTGGTCAGAGTGGTAGTGGTAGTGGTTAGGGTAGGGTGGTTGTGGTTAGCAGGGTGGTGGTGGTTAGGGTAGGGTGGTGGTTAGGGTGGTGGTGGTGAGGGTAGGATGGGAGTGGTTAGGGTAGGGTGGTAGTGGCTACGGTTGGGTGGTGGTTATGGTGGTTAGGGTGGTGGTTAGGTTAGAGGTGGTGGTGATCGTCATAATAGGCGGGTGGTGTTAGGGGCTGATTGGTGCTAGGATAGTTTGAGGGGTGTTGGTGTTGGTAGTTAAATTGGTGGTAAAGTGGTTAGGTTAGGGTGATGGTTTTGGTGGCATTAGGGTGGTGGTTAGGATGGTGTTTTGTCATGTAGTACCTATAGTACCCCTGCAGGACCTGCGCGTTTGGATAACATAAACCGTAGGCTTGGTGTTAGACTGATTCTGTGCACCCTCACCGGGTATGTTAGCCGGATTTGCATCAGCTAGCTCACAGTGCCACTAGAATCTCCTCGTATCGGGGAGAGATTAGTTTCTGGCAACCTTAGATCATGACAACCCTGATCCCTCAGAATCGTGGAAACAATGTACTACTTTTCGCTCAGTCACTCGTGCTTACTTGTTCGGTTTGTCTCAGAGAGTTACACAGAATAAACAGTCTGGGCGTTTCAATAAGTATTTATTGAACAGTTGTTATTCTAGTGTAAAATATATGTGCTGCAGCAACCAGCAGACAATAGCAGAGATATATTATCAGCAGTACGATAAGAGTGAAGGGATAGTACAGTTCTACCATATTGCAAGAATCATGAATACATACATGAATATAAAAAGCATTATGAAAAGTGCGCGTACTCCTACGACGCCTAACTAGATGTACCTGAGTGTACCTAGCATATGTGTAGGTCTAAAAGCCTAAGAGCCAAGAATCCTTCTAGGATTTAATCGAACCCCATTACCTGAATAGAGAGAGTGTGGGACCCCGTCCTGGTCTCGAGTTGGACACCCCGCAAGGGCTGTGTTAGACCGCTGTCAGCTGGAGCAACTGCATGCAGGAGTCTCAGCGTCTCTGGTCAGTGTGTCAGCATGGAAGTCTCGGTTCCCTCTATCTTACCGTGGCAAGATGTGGTGTATTTATACCCTAAAGTGTCTCTGATCCCTCAGTATGGTTTGTATTGGTCTTTGTTAGACATGAGGAAGAGGTCAGGGGTGAACTTTGTACATACATATTATGCGGTAGATGTAGCTGGTGAATGCTCATACATAATTTATGAGTACATTGTAGGCCTGTGTTTGGGAAAAACCCTGCAATGTTCTAACCACAGACTAGATAACGTTCAACCCTCAGAGTTCGTTGTGTACAGTAGGGAACTAATGTAGGTGAAAGACCATGCCTATATTAGGGCATAGGAGATTATGACTATAATAGGGCATAGACGATTGTGACCAAAATAGGGCATATACAATTATGACCATAATAGGGCATATGCGAATATGACCATATAAGGCCTATATGAACGCGTCTATATTAGGGCCTCTATATGAAACATAACACCCACTCCACTTCCGAATTGGATGAGAATGACCATACTTAAAATCTGGACAATTCCTAAAAATTCTCTTAAAAACAGCTAAAAACATGGTCTTAAAAAGACATTTAAAAATGATAAAAAATGTTAAAAGTCAGCTATTCTTTTGTTGCCACTTGAAAAAGTCAATTCTGTCTCACTCATAAAAGTTGCATTACTATAAGCAGAAGAAGGCCATTCTTTCTCAAGTGAAAGTGTCAATTGAGGAAGTGTTCCAAATTTAGGGCATCATTAGGATGGCGGGCGGACAAAGTCCGCCCGCCACCGCAACGGAATGCGGGACCGTCCGCAAGGGGTGCGGCGGTCCTGCACCTGAGATTCGGATGCCACCGTGGCGGTGGCAAGCCCTATTCCCTGCATTGTGGCGGGCGGTGCTCACAGCACCGCCAGCCACAATGCTGGGAATAGACATCGTGCATTGGCATGCACAAGGTGACAGGCACCGCGCGGTGCCTGCCACTTCGTCCATGCCAATGCAGGGGGGTACCATAGGTACCCCCCATGTGCACCCCCCACCCCCCAACTTCCTGGGGGCCCGCTACGGGCCCCCAAAGGCAAAGACCACATGCCTTTTCATGGCGGCAATGGCGCCATGGGAAGGCACATCTCCGCCTGCATGCTCATATGGATGGCGGTGTCTTGCAGACACCGCCACCATATTAACCATGTTTTCCGCCGGTCAACGAGTCGACTGGCGGAAAAGCGGCGGACGGTCTTTCCGTCCGCCGCGGACCCCCCCAGCCATCCTAATATGGTGGGGGGTCTTTAAAGTGTGGCTGGCGGGCGGATCGCCCCCGCCGGGCCGGCAGTGACTACCACCGGCCCGGCGGGGGCGATCCGCCCGCTATCATAATGACCCCCTTGGTTTGTATATTTATGAAACGAAATGGAGAAGCCAAATTCTTTCCCAGGACGCGATGAGCCAATTCCAGATTTAGGGCCCAATTCTGATGCGGGTTGGAAAAGCTTCCCGACCGAGGGCCTGATTCTGATGCGGTTAGGAAGGCCTCCTAACGGCATTTGCTCCTTCCAAATCGGATCGGGAACGTGTCTTCCCGACCGAGGGCCCAATTCTGATGCGGTTAGGAACAAATGTTCCCATTGAAGTCAATGGGAGTTCAACCAAATCGTATCTGGAAGCATCCGGATGCATCCTACTCCGTTGGTCGGACTTTCCCGATCCGAGTGGGTCGGACACCATTTCCCAACCGATTCGGTCGGGAAGCTTTTCCAACCCGCATCAGAATCGGTCCCTAAGTGTCCTGGCTGGGAGATACAGCATTATCGGTGTTAGCTACTGCAGACGACAAATCCAACGCCTCACAGAGAATGTCAATCGCACATAGATGGAATTCAGCACTGCCAACAGTCAGTGCGGCGGCAGCTTGTGCGGCAGTTGTTACCTGAGTGCCTGTGGAGGAGCCACCTAACCCAGCAGGAGCAAACGGCACCTGTGGATTCTCAAGGAATGCATTCATCAGAATTGGAAGACGCTGGGGACAACGCAGAGCATGGGCCTTTAGGGGGTCCAGCACAGCATCCATGTCCGGAGGCGTATCTGATGGAAACGTTAGACAGAGATCCAACGTGCATTCTTCTCTGCAAAACAGGCATCGAAGAACAGGTAAGATGCAGTCCACCCAGACTGGTCTATACGATAGAAACCAAGAGGCGTTCAGTTCTCTTAGGCAAGGTATACCCAGAAGCTGCACCATGTGTTCACGGTATTTCCGCTCCATGAGTATGTTCGCCATTTCCTCGGAAATTGGGACATCCATTGCTTAGCAGTAAGATTACAATCAGGACTCCTGCAATTAGGAACAGGATAAGCGGGAGACCCCCAAAGACGCTTCCCAATACGGAGTGTATAAAATGTGGGATTACTCCGAGGACTGTCTGAAGGGTGCTTAATAGTCCTGACCCTATGGTCTTAAATAGGTGTACAATATCGCTCGTATCAGACATGTTGAAGATACGACCCACCATTTCTGCAAAATGAAAGGGGCAGTTTGTACGTATAAGCGCCTGTATCTCAGTCGAGATCCTTGCAACTTGAAGTTCAAAGGTTTCTCGAGCGGAGGTTAAGGGCACGGGTTGCTGTAAAAGCATGGCTTTCAGTCTGCTCAAAGTATCAAATTGTATAAAGGAAACATTCAACTAAGGCCATAACGGCGCCTCCCTGACTGTGTTCAGTGGCGGAAACAATACTTGCATACAGCAAGTAACCCTGGAGTTAACAGTGACCAGATAGGCGACGCCCGGAAGCATCCAGCAGCAACCTTGATCATTTAGCATCAAGTAACTCCCATTCGAGAGCAGCTGGAAAACCGGCGTGATCATGGCCGCTGGGGTCCCTGACATGTGACAAGATAGATTCGCTACCGAACCACTACATGCTCCGTGCAGAGAAATATCCTGACACATGAGAGAACCGCTTAAAGCGTTCTTGCAGTTTGTACCACTCAGATACACTTCTCGATCCCCATTCCGGCATCGATATCTATATGGTAACTCCCAAGTTTCCTTAATGTAACCCTTACCCATTTTTACATATTTGCCTGCCTGTCTTTGCTCAAGGCAATGTTGAAACTGAGACATAGTGACCAGCAGAGTGATTTGGCCATGAATTAGCCATTCAGTTGATGGTAATTCGGCTACAGTGAATGGTAACCTTTCCAGTTTCTCAATACGCAGCATTGTATATTTGGCTCCCCTTCGTGCCATTTCTGTCTGTTTATCAGTTAGATTGTATTCTGAAAACAGAGACGTGGTGTTTATAAGATACCAGGGCACATAGCCTGTACGCAGAGATTGCAGCGTCCAGCTTGACATCATAATAGAACGTAATTGGGATTGCCCGTGTTGCAACAAGGCCAGATCTTGTTCTAATATGTCGATTGCCCGAAGACACAATGTTGCCTAAGGAGTAAATCCTGGAGGTCAAAGTTGTTAACCCATTATCCACTACAGCTAATGCCTTCTCTAGGTTAATACGGTCTATTTCCCGTATTCTTTCTGCGGCCACCTGTTGGGATATTTTCCAGTTTTCATTATAATAGGCATAAATGCCAGCATATATGAAACGTTTCTGATGTGTTTTCCTTGGGCCTGACAAGAAATCCCTACGGTCTACATCAGGTGTGAGTAAGGTCAGGTGATGTTTTACTTCTGTGAGTGTTGAGGTCTCTAGCCAATCAAGGCACAACTTCCCAACACTATAGGATGTCACTACCCCTGGGTGTTGTCTCTGTACATAGCGTGTATCTGGCCTACTGATACTAAACCCCTCGGTTATACCTAGGAATCTCTGATGACATGTGTTTGTGTCAATGGGCCAAATCAGCCATTCTGTCCAATTGGGATCTGACCTGTTGTACTGGACAATGTCATCTAATCCTACCCCATGTGTAGTTGAATTCTGCTTCCCACCCATCTGTGATGGTGCTGGAAACCCAGGCGAGTTCATTTCCTTGTTCTTGGCTAATCCAAGACAGGATGTCTGTTGCACAGTGTCATTTAGAAATATCATCTGCTGTGGAATGAGGCATGCTTTAAAAAGTGCTTATGTTCCCTGGACTTGGCAGTCCCTAGAACCCCAGATTGATTTTAAATCTATAGTGTCCTTCCATAGGTCGAAACCCTGTGTAGACAACTGGGCCATAAAGGAAGCAGAGTAAATCTGTTTGGTGTTAGTCAACATGATTTTCTGTGCTGATGTTGTTGCCACTTTGTAATAAAATGACTTCGGGTCAGATATATTAGACCCTGAAAAGTATGTGAATTTCTGTGCAAAAATTTGCGAACTACCTTTTGGATGTGTTGGGCAGTGTTCCCACTGGTGGTATTCAAATACATTTCTAGGTGTTATGGATTTGTGCAAGAAATGATGACCATAATGTTGGTAACAGTACAATGTATCATAATCTGAAGTACCTTCTAACATTTCATTGTTCTGAAATGCTGCAGTGTTTTCTAAATCAGACATCATATTATTCACAGTTTCAGTGTCCCAATCATCAGAAAATGTCCTGGAGGTAATGATATCACTTAAAGAAATTTTAAAGAAATGTTGAAGCTTTAAAAGTTCAGTCGGACCGAATATATCAAAATCAATCTTGTCCCATACTATACCGTCTGGTATAGGTACTGCTGTGATGTTCACTGAAGACAAGTCTCTTGTTTCACGATGTGAAGACTGGTGTGGTTTTAAAATCAAATTGACTCTTTGGGCTGTAGATATCGTCCATTAATAAGCATACTAAAAGTTATAATTAAACCTTGCCAGAAAAGGAAAAATAGAATCCCAGTGATATACCATAGTTCTATCCAAGGTGACACCAGGTAAGTCTTTCTAAAAAAGTTCAAAAAGTCAATGAGTTTCTGTTTGTGTGATTTTTTGGCTGGCATGGTTTCCGGCTCGCTTGGAACCAGTGAAAATGTATCAAAGTTCATGAAATAGCCAGAAGCAGTTCGAGCAATTGTTGGAATTGCATCAAGATTTGTTGAAATTGGATTTTGCTCTTGACGAGGCATGTTGACGTAGACGTCTGTAGTCGGTCTTATTGCAACTTGGTTCCTAAGTTGATTTTCTTCTTGTTGAAGTGGAACAAGTTCCATAGTATTGTTGCTTAGTCCTTCATTCCGTACAGGTGGCTCTTCAAACGTGATGAGCCTTTCTGTTTGAACTTCTTGGATTGCAGCGAGAGGAGGGCTTCTGCTACTGTGGAGTCCACAAGGCCTACTGTTTAGTATCAGCCACATAGTGTGGTTTGATTAAGTCGATTGAGACAAATCTTTTCTCCTTTTTTCCAGCAGGAGGCGGCAGAAGTACAGTTCTTGTGCCTTGGATTGCTAGGACCGGTACAGCTGTTCTGTAGGATGGTCCGAATTCTTTCTTGTCTGCAATCTTCTCTCTGACCAGATCCCCAACTTTTGGGATCCAGACAGGTCTTGTCGTTACTGCCTTGACTTCCTTAGTGGCGGTCTGTTTTAAGTGGACGTTGCTTTGTTGTGTCCTGGATACATTTAGATCCTGGAAAACAGCCAAACGATCATGGATATCAAATTGTTTTTCATCCGCCACTGCGCCTTCACAATCAAGATCAGGTACCCACATTCTTGTCCCAAATAGGACCTCGTAAGGAGTGACACCCCCTAGAGAGCTTCTTGGCTGATTGTTTATTGCTCTTTGGACCCCATAAAGGTGATCGACCCATCTACCGCCTTTGCCTAATACCCTAGCTGTTAAAGATTGCTTTAAGTCCCGGTTTTTCCTCTCCACAACCGAATTTCCCTCAGGATGGTACAGAGAGGAGTACCGCAATGCTACGCCCATTCCTTCCATGGCCTCTTTGTAAGCCCGAGAGCTAAACGCCGGGCCACGGTCAGAATGTAACGTGCCAACTGCGTATGTGCCGATAAAGACTCGCAAATCTTTTATAACAGTTCGAGGGTCAGCACAGCGCTGAGGCCAAACCCATAGGAATCTAGAGCAGGAATCCACTGCAACCATGATATATTTCTTGGCCCCATCCGATTGTAGGGGTCCGCAGTGGTCCAAATAAACACATGCGAGTGGTTTGTCTGATTTTAGTAATGGTGTCTGCGCTGGGCTTGCTACGGTGGAGCCCTTCATCTGCTGGCAGATGTTGCACTTTAAGACATAGGGGCCGATTCCGATTCGGGCCGGAAAACATACCGACCGACTCGGTACGGGAATTTAGTCCGACCGACTCAGACTGGCGCCGTACGACCCTGGTAGTACGATGAAATGCATGTGAAATCCGACCGACTCGGACGGAATACAAAACGACCGACCGAGCCGGACGGAAACAAGCCATCCGGCCGGGAAATCACGCGAAACGAACCGACCGACACGCACCCGGATTGAACCCGAGCGAAACGTACCCGCGAACTCCGACCCGCGTAGTACGATGCTGTGCGTGCAAAACACGACCGACTCGCCCGGAGCACAAGCCGTACGACCGACACGCATACAAAACCCAGCCGAAGCAACCCAATACTACGCGACCGACTCGTACGCCGCATATGAAACCTAGCTGACACACAGCGGGAGCGAGTCGGACAAGATCGCACCAGACAACTGCAGCATCCTACTCGGACACAAGAGCGACTCCTACATGCACCAAAAACACCAAGGAAAAATTAGAAAAAAAGGGCCAAACAAGCAACCACAAAGCCAATAAATACAGGGAGGGAAAAAAAATGGAACAAGGACACACCTCCAACTCCACCTACATAAAGGCCACAAATCCCTACCATGATCCTTTGCAAATTCCACTGACCTGCCAGCACACAACACCATCACACAGCAACCACAGACACACTCACAGCTCATACATCACACAAGCCACACACCATTACCACACCTACAAATAGCACCCTCACACACACACCCAGCTAAACCTACACTCACACCCCCCACTTGCACACCACACACACATCAATCACCACCACCACCCATCACCATGCCCCCAAAGAAGAACCATAAGTTCCTAGATAGTGAATTGGAAGTCCTGGTAGACGAGATCCTGAGGGTAGAGCCACAGTTGTTTGGTACATTGGTACAACAGACCCCCATGTCGCAGAAAACCAAGATGTGGGCGAGGATTGTCGACAGGGTGAACGCACAATCACCATGTTTGCGCACAAAGGAAGACATCCAGAACAGGTGGTATGATGTTCGCAGGAGGGTCCGGGACCTACTCAAAAAGGACTACCTCCTCAGCCAGCACACCGGCAGTGGCCCTCCTGCAAAACCAGTATACCTCAGGCCCTGGGAGGAGAAGGTGCGGGCCATCCTACCACCAGTGAGCGTATACGGACTAACAGACATCCCAGAGCCTGGTGAGTACACAACTAATATACACAATAAGGTGTGACAACACACACACATCACAGTCAAGGGGATAGGCAAACCATGCACCCTTAGCAAATACACAGCAACCAAGAGATATTCATCCCAAGATGTGAATGCTGGTCAGACAAACACAATACCTCCCATCTCATAGTGATATGTAACTGTGTCATGACATGTACAAACCTAACAACAAATACAGCAAGGCAGTGGCACAAATAGAACCAACAAACACTCCCAGATATTTAAACACCACTAGAACACCACCTCACAGGGAAGCTCACTGAAAGGAAGGAATTCTGTGTATGCTGGTCAAGTCAGTGTAGCCAATAGCATGATGGGAGTGGTAGTCACAGATATTGGTCACACCCACAATTGGCCCATCAACAACACTCTGAACCATGCTCACATCACAGGGAGTGGAAAACAACTGACAAGATGGCTGACACTGGGTACTGCTGTGGGAAGCACAAGGCCCTGATGGGAACTGGGCACCAACAAACAACAGGACCACACTGTCAGCCATCTTGCCATTGCTGTCACACTCACACACAGTGAAGTCCACTCAAAAGGAAGGAAGTATGGGCATGCTGGGAAGGGGGTGTAGGCAATAGCATGATGGGAGTGGTAGTCACAGATATTGGTCAGCCTCACAATTGGCCCATCAACACCACCCTGAACCATGCTCACATCACAGGGAGTGGAAAAGGACTCACAAGATGGCTGACACTGGGTACTGCTGGGGGAGCACAAGGCCCTGCTGGGAACTGTGCAACAACCAACAGCAGGACACCACTGACTAACATCCTGAAAGACAACTTGCACTCCCTGCAATGGAAGCACGTTCCATGGTGGGATATCTGGCTGGGTGGGAAGGAGGACTCACAGCACTGACCATAGTTACAAGCACCTCCACTCACACACCCCCTCAACACTAACTCCACATAACCCACCTGGGAGAATGCAATGCCTCACATCCTAACTGAAGATCCCACAAAGAACCACCACCCTGGGTTATGCTGTGTGAAGCACAGGGACACTCTTGGGACTTGTAGCCAAACAACTGCCAGGACAACACTCCCAGCCATCCTGTCAGCACAGGCACCCCACCCCACAGGGAAGCAGAGTCAAAAGGAAGGAAGGATGGGCATGCTGGGAAGGGGGTGGAGGCAACAGCATGATGGGAGTGGTAGTCACAGATGTTGGTCAGCCTCACAATTGGCCCATCAACACCACCCTGAACCATGCTCACATCACAGGGAGTGGAAAAGGACTCACAAGATGGCTGACACTGGGTACTGCTGGGGGAGCACAAGGCCCTGCTGGGAACTGTGCAACAACCAACAGCAGAACACCACTGACTGACATCCTGAAAGACAACTTGCACTCCCTGCAATGGAAGCACGCTTCATGGTGGGATAACTGGGCTGGGGGAGAAGGAGGCCCGGATGGCAAGCAAATACCACCAATGCTGGTCATGCACACACCTCAACATTCACATTGACATGCCACAGGTTGGCAGGACAATGTGCTACACCAATATCACTCTCTGACTGTCACAATTTAGGAGAATGCAATGTCCAGGCCCACATCCAGAGGTACAGTCACAACTGTCAGGTGTTTGAACAATTGATGCCAGTAGAAACATAACATACAATCTGTGTCTCTCCCCAAAACAGGTGATGATGGGGACACAGCAGCAGACGAGGAGGAGTCCCTGTCCCAGGCTCCGGGGAACACTGAGCTCACTGGTGTGGATCAGCCTCTGCACTCCTCGGATGGCGAAGAACCAGCTGGACCCTCCGGTGTGAGTCATCATGCAGCACCAGCAGTATCAACATCTGCACCCCCTGTACCCACCCCTCCAACAACTGCCAACACCCAGGCCACCCCTGCCAACACGGACAGACCAAGGACCACAGATGACAACAGCGCAGGGACCCAGACCTAAACTGGAGCTGGTGACAACGAGCCCAGGAACAACACCCAAGTGGGCCCACGGTCACCTGTGCGTGCCACCGCAGGTCCTGCACGTGTCGCCAGGGGTGGTGGGAGGGTGGTAGACATAGGTCGCTCTTTGCAGAGGGGTCTGGACTGCATGATGACCCACAACTGGCACGCATCGCGGATGCGTACCAGACTAGCACCGGAGAGGTCAGCCAGGTAGTGGGGATCCTCAAGGACATACAACAGCAGCAGGCTGCCCATCATGCCCGCTTGGACTCCCACATGTCCTGTGTCGAGACACACATGTCACGTGTCGAGACACACATGTCTGGCATGGAGTCCAAGTGGGACACATTGGAACAACTGACAGCGGTGCATAGGGACATACTGACATGCCTCCGCCAGATCAGCACCAACATGGCCTCACCTCCCTGTGTGCCCACAACATCTGCTGCTGAAACAACTGCAAATGCCACAGGGAGGGAGGAGGACTCTGGCAGAGAGTCCCCTGCACCGCCGCAGCCTGCACCTGAGGGTCCCCCCAAGAAGAGGGGCCGTCCGAGGAGGCCAAACTGAGAGGCCGATGGCCATCTACATCCCCCAGGAAGCCAACACCTGTTCTGGAACTTTTCCTCTGTGTGCAAACTGCACGCCCTGTCGAAGCCAACTCAACTCTCCCACATGACATGGGGAGCTCTAGTTGGCCAAATTCATCAGATGACTGTGGACTTTACTCTGGACATTTCAGCTACCAAGACTTCCAAATCACATGGGAACTTTGGATTCCAATTTCTATGTACAGCACCCACCATCCTGTGCACCATCCTCACACCTGTATGTAAATAAACTCACCAATACACCATATCTGCCTCTGTTGTGATTCCAACGTGCTCTCTGTCATGGAGATGGTGATCAGAAAAATGACACTGTGCATGCTAACTGCTACAGCAAGTCCAACACCGTCATGTCAGTCATGGCGACGTGACACATATGAGGGAGACACACCACTAGGGCCACACAACACATACACACCAGGGCCATCAGACTCATCACCTATACTGATGTTGCAACTAAATACAGTGGAATGCACAGACACGCCACCTATTCACAGTCTGTCAACTAGACTACAGGTGCAGTAAGCAAATGTCAGTCAGATGTGTGACCACAGACAACGCACATCCCAAAGTGAAGCACAGGTTTATTACACATTTGCAACATGTTGTTTCCACTACAAATGCTAGCTAATCCAACCTGGCTGTGGCCACAAAGTCAAAAGTGCAGAAGATAGAAAGTCCAGGGGTGTGTGGCACATCACCTGTAGGGAAACCACTGCTTCCACCTTGGAAGTAGATTCATGGATTCGGTGGGATCCAAGTTGATCAAAGAACTCTGGCAGCACCCT
The DNA here is from genome assembly GCA_963921515.1 of Calotriton arnoldi. Lineage (NCBI taxonomy): Eukaryota > Metazoa > Chordata > Amphibia > Caudata > Salamandridae > Calotriton > Calotriton arnoldi. The sequence goes on along the minus strand of CAWUFW010024625.1, from coordinate 16,817 downwards.
GTGAAGGACAGACATGACACACAGTCAAAACCACTGAAGAACAGCACAGAACGGCAATACTCATGTCTAATACATGTCACGAGATAACTACACAAAACCAAGTTAGCATGTCAACACTGTTGGGCAGTACAGACCACCTGCAAGGACACATCGCTGCACGCATCCAGTCAAGTAGCACATGGCCACACTCAAACAGCACCAGAGCACCACACACACATATCATGCAAACCCAAATCATTGACATTACAACCCTCTGGAGACTCACATTCAGCTGAAGAAGTTGGTGATGAGCTGTGTGCGGACATCACCATCATCATCATCATCTTCTTCACTGGCATCGTGACCCAGGCCAGGATCTTCCACAGGTGGCGGACGTTGGTCATCGTCATCCAGGATGAGAGGCAACTCCTTCCGCACTGCCAGGTTGTGTAGCATGCAGCAGATGATGACAATCTTGCACACCTTTGCTTGGGCATATGGGAGGGCCCCTCCTGTCTTGTCCAGGCAGCGGAGCGGCTCTTCAGGAGACCAAGGTCCGCTCAATCACCCTCCTCGTCCGACCATGTGCTCATTGTAGCGCATCTGGGCTGGTGTCACAGGGTTCCTGAGGGGTGTCAGCAACCACGGCATGTTGGGGTATCCCGAGTCATCTACAGACAGACAATTGCACATTAGCCGATTTGAAAATGTGTGCGGAAAACAACATAGCAGAACACACACAATGGTACAAAGTCAGTACACACCAACAAGCCAGGCGCGCTGGTTCGGCATCTGTGACATCATCCTCGGGATGCGACTACTCCTCATCACGTAGGCATCGTGTGCCGAACCGGGGAAACGGGCACACACATGTGTGATGGTCATATCTGCAAGACATACCACCAGAGCATTGATCGAATGGTAATGTTTACGGTTCGGTATGCCTGCTCATGTGCCTGTGGTGGTATCAAAGCGATACAAAAGGGGATGATGGACAGAACGTTTGAGCCAATCAAACACTCACCCCCAGTCAACTGATCTGGGTTTAATCCATCATCATTCTTTAGCTCACTCCACCACCCCAGTTCAGACATGGCCATATGCAAATCAGTCTGACCCTGTGCCTCATGGGAACAGTCCAGCCCGAACTGCCAAGCCATGTCTTCCCTGGACCAGGAAACAAGCATCCTAGGACCGGTTTCTGGCATTCCAGCCGTCATCAGCCAGGCTTGCTTGAATCCAGTGGCAAAGTGAGCAAGGGACCCACGTCTGGGCATACCCCGCCAACTTAGGGCGAACAAAGCGATACAAAGGGGATGATGGACAGAGCGTTTGAGCCAATCAAACACTCACCCCCAGTCAACTGATCTGGGTTTAATCCATCATCATTATTTAGCTCACTCCACCACCCCAGTTCAGACATGGCCATATGCAAATCAGTCTGACCCTGTGCCTCATGGGAACAGTCCAGCCCGAACTGCCAAGCCATGTCTTCCTGGACCAGAAACAAGCATCCTAGGACCGGTTTCTGGCATTCCAGCCGTCATCAGCCAGGCTTGCTTGAATCCAGTGGCAAAGTGAGCAAGGGACCCACGTCTGGGCATACCCCCGCCAACTTAGGGCGAACAAAGCGATACAAAAGGGGATGATGGACAGAACGTTTGAGCCAATCAAACACTCACCCCCAGTCAACTGATCTGGGTTTAATCCATCATCATTCTTTAGCTCACTCCACCACCCCAGTTCAGACATGGCCATATGCAAATCAGTCTGACCCTGTGCCTCATGAGAACAGTCCAGCCCGAAATGCCAAGCCATGTCTTCCCTGGACCGGAAACAAGCATCCTAGGACCGGTTTCTGGCATTCCAGCCGTCATCAGCCAGGCTTGCTTGAATCCAGTGGCAAAGTGAGCAAGGGACCCACGTCTGGGCATACCCCGCCAACTTAGAGGCGAACAAAGCGATACAAAAGGGGATGATGGACAGAACGTTTGAGCCAATCAAACACTCACCCCCAGTCAACTGATCTGGGTTTAATCCATCATCATTCTTTAGCTCACTCCACCACCACAGTTCAGACATGGCCATATGCAAATCAGTCTGACCCTGTGCCTCATGGGAACAGTCCAGCCCGAACTGCCAAGCCATGTCTTCCCTGGACCGGGAAACAAGCATCCTAGGACCGGTTTCTGGCATTTCAGCCGTCATCAGCCAGGCTTGCTTGAATCCAGTGGCAAAGTGAGCAAGGGACCCACGTCTGGGCATACCCCCGCCAACTTAGGGGCGAACAAAGCGATACAAAGGGGATGATGGACAGAACGTTTGAGCCAATCAAACACTCACCCCCAGTCAACTGATCTGGGTTTAATCCATCATCATTCTTTAGCTCACTCCACCACCCCAGTTCAGACATGGCCATATGCAAATCAGTCTGACCCTGTGCCTCATGGGAACAGTCCAGCCCGAACTGCCAAGCCATGTCTTCCCTGGACCGGAAACAAGCATCCTAGGACCGGTTTCTGGCATTCCAGCCATCATCAGCCAGGCTTGCTTGAATCCAGTGGCAAAGTGAGCAAGGGACCCACGTCTTGTCATACCCCCGCCAACTTAGGGAGAACAAAGCGATACAAAAGGGGATGATGGACAGAACGTTTGAGCCAATCAAACACTCACCCCCAGTCAACTGATCTGGGTTTAATCCATCATCATTCTTTAGCTCACTCCAACACCCCAGTTCAGACATGGCCATATGCAAATCAGTCTGACCCTGTGCCTCATGGGAACAGTCCAGCCCGAACTGCCAAGCCATGTCTTCCCTGGACCGGAAACAAGCATCCTAGGACCGGTTTCTGGCATTCCAGCCGTCATCAGCCAGGCTTGCTTGAATCCAGTGGCAAAGTGAGCAAGGGACCCACGTCTGGGCATACACCCGCCAACTTAGGGCGAACAAAGCGATACAAAGGGGATGATGGACAGAACGTTTGAGCCAATCAAACACTCACCCCCAGTCAACTGATCTGGGTTTAATCCATCATCATTCTTTAGCTCACTCCACCACCCCAGTTCAGACATGGCCATATGCAAATCAGTCTGACCCTGTGCCTCATGGGAACAGTCCAGCCCGAACTGCCAAGCCATGTCTTCCCTGGACCGGAAACAAGCATCCTAGGACCGGTTTCTGGCATTCCAGCCGTCATCAGCCAGGCTTGCTTGAATCCAGTGGCAAAGTGAGCAAGGGACCCACGTCTGGGCATACCCCGCCAACTTAGGGCGAACAAAGCGATACAAAGGGGATGATGGACAGAACGTTTGAGCCAATCAAACACTCACCCCCAGTCAACTGATCTGGGTTTAATCCATCATCATTCTTTAGCTCACTCCACCACCCCAGTTCAGACATGGCCATATGCAAATCAGTCTGACCCTGTGCCTCATGGGAACAGTCCAGCCCGAACTGCCAAGCCATGTCTTCCCTGGACCGGAAACAAGCATCCTAGGACCGGTTTCTGGCATTCCAGCCGTCATCAGCCAGGCTTGCTTGAATCCAGTGGCAAAGTGAGCAAGGGACCCACGTCTGGGCATACCCCGCCAACTTAGGGCGAACAAAGCGATACAAAAGGGGATGATGGACAGAACATTTGAGCCAATCAAACACTCACCCCCAGTCAACTGATCTGGGTTTAATCCATCATCATTCTTTAGCTCACTCCACCACCCCAGTTCAGACATGGCCATATGCAAATCAGTCTGACCCTGTGCCTCATGGGAACAGTCCAGCCCGAACTGCCAAGCCATGTCTTCCCTGGACCGGAAACAAGCATCCTAGGACCGGTTTCTGGCATTCCAGCCGTCATCAGCCAGGCTTGCTTGAATCCAGTGGCAAAGTGAGCAAGGGACCCACGTCTGGGCATACCCCCGCCAACTTAGGGCGAACAAAGCGATACAAAGGGGATGATGGACAGAACGTTTGAGCCAATCAAACACTCACCCCCAGTCAACTGATCTGGGTTTAATCCATCATCATTCTTTAGCTCACTCCACCACCCCAGTTCAGACATGGCCATATGCAAATCAGTCTGACCCTGTGCCTCATGGGAACAGTACAGCCTGAACTGCCAAGCCATGTCTTCCTGGACCGGAAACAAGCATCCTAGGACCGGTTTCTGGCATTCCAGCCGTCACCAGCCAGGCTTGCTTGAATCCAGTGGCAAAGTGAGCAAGGGACCCACGTCTGGGCATACCCCGCCAACTTAGGGCGAACAAAGCGATACAAAGGGGATGATGGACGGAACGTTTGAGCCAATCAAACACTCACCCCAGTCAACTGATCTGGGTTTAATCCATCATCATTCTTTAGCTCACTCCACCACCCCAGTTCAGACATGGCCATATGCAAATCAGTCTGACCCTGTGCCTCATGGGAACAGTACAGCCCGAACTGCCAAGCCATGTCTTCCCTGGACCGGAAACAAGCATCCTAGGACCGGTTTCTGGCATTCCAGCCGTCATCAGCCAGGCTTGCTTGAATCCAGTGGCAAAGTGAGCAAGGGACCCACGTCTGGGCATACCCCCGCCAACTTAGGGGCGAACAAAGCGATACAAAAGGGGATGATGGGCCGGAGCGTTTGAGCCAATCAAACACTCACCCCCAGTCAACTGATCTGGGTTTAATCCATCATCATTCTTTAGCTCACTCCACCACCCCAGTTCAGACATGGCCATATGCAAATCAGTCTGACCCTGTGCCTCATGGGAACAGTACAATCCCGAACTGCCAAGCCATGTCTTCCCTGGACCGGAAACAAGCATCCTAGGACCGGTTTCTGGCATTCCAGCCGTCATCAGCCAGGCTTGCTTGAATCCAGTGGCAAAGTGAGCAAGGGACCCACGTCTGGGCATACCCCGCCAACTTAGGGCGAACAAAGCGATACAAAAGGGGATGATGGACGGAACGTTTGAGCCAATCAAACACTCACCCCCAGTCAACTGATCTGGGTTTAATCCATCATCATTCTTTAGCTCACTCCACCACCCCAGTTCAGACATGGCCATATGCAAATCAGTCTGACCCTGTGCCTCATGGGAACAGTCTAGCCCGAACTGCCAAGCCATGTCTTCCCTGGACCGGAAACAAGCATCCTAGGACCGGTTTCTGGCATTCCAGCCGTCATCAGCCAGGCTTGCTTGAATCCAGTGGCAAAGTGAGCAAGGGACCCACGTCTGGGCATACCCCGCCAACTTAGGGCGAACAAAGCGATACAAAAGGGATGATGCACAGAACGTTTGAGCCAATCAAACACTCACCCCCAGTCAACTGATCTGGGTTTAATCCATCATCATTCTTTAGCTCACTCCACCACCCCAGTTCAGACATGGCCATATGCAAATCAGTCTGACCCTGTGCCTCATGGGAACAGTACAGCCCGAACTGCCAAGCCATGTCTTCCCTGGACCGGAATCAGCTGCCTGGTGAAGTGGTACCGTCGGATGCTGTCACGTTCCACCATCGTTTCCAGGTCTGGGAATGGTCAATGGACAGCAGGAGCCCTGCAGTGCATAGGTGAAGAAAGCAAGATTGTCAGTCACCCCAACTATGTGCCGTTCACCATACTCAATTTCACATGATACATCATTAACAAACACAAGTACTTGATGTGTGTGTCGTTCTGTTTGGACATATATGGCACCTACATGGACATCATCTAACATCTCTGTTCAACAAGTGTTGACAACAGGTTCCAGGGTGTGCTATGGGAAACCATTAGGCTGTGTCACAGTGCCCATTTACTGCTCTCACGTTCCACACACATACCACAGTGACATGTCTGGACAGATGCTCCACAGGCATCACAGCTCATTGACAGGTAGATTCCCAGGGACCCTGTCTTGCCACATGGACACTGGCATGACATTGCGTATCATGTACACGTCAGAAAAACTAACATGACGCCCACAGGTAGTGGCCCCTGTAGCCTCTGCAGGACAGACATGGACGTCTGTGACCACACACACACACACAACATCAAAGTTCATGCACAAACCACGTGGATGTGGAGACTGTCTCCCATTGTGCACTTGGAGTCAGAGACATGTGAAACACAACATGCACACAGACTGCGGAGGGACATCACTATTGTGGCAATGGGCCACCCTGTGACGTACATGCCTTCACACATGTGAGCCTGGGGGTATGTGACATGTCATACACATACACAACCTGGAAATGTGACCATGACACATGCTCATAAATGAAAAGTTGCACACCACAGTGGTCAGCTGCACAACACACAAAGGACCCTGTCCCCATGAACACGTGCACAGCCTGGGTGTGTCTGCCTCCAAATGCCACCCCAAAAACCACATGTTCACCCCCATACACAGATAAGGTTATGCTGCCACACATGCCTTAGATACAGTGTGGACTGGGTGTGGTGTTGTAGGTGTGCCACTGAGTCCCTGGAAAGTATATGTGGCTGGCATAGGTTCACCAGTGACCAGCATGGTGACATATGCGTGTGACCTGTCCAGGGACGTGTTGAACAGCAATGGACCGATCGGTGTGCCCGGCCGGCCCATTGCATTGCATGTGACGAGTACGCGTTGTATCCCGAGTACGCGTTGTACAGCAATGGACCGATCGGTGTGCCCGGCCGGCCCATTGCATTGTATGTGGCGGGTACGCGTTGTATCCTGGGTATGCGTTGTACAGCAATGGACCGATCGGTGTGCCCGGCACGGCCCATTGCATTGTATGTGGCGGGTATGCGTTGTATCCCGGGTGCGCGTTGAACAGCAATGGACCGATCGGTGTGCCCGGCCGGCCCATTGCATTGTATGTAGCGGATGCGCGTTGTATCCCGAGTGCGCGTTGTACAGCAATGGACCGATCGGTGTGCCCGGCCGGCCCATTGCATTGTATGTGAGCGGGTGCAGCGTTGTATCCCGGTGCACGCGTTGAACAGCAATGGACCGATCGGTGTGCCCGGCCGGCCCATTGCATTGTATGTGAGCGGGTGCAGCGTTGTATCCCGGGTACGCGTTGTACAGCAATGGACCGATCGGTGTGCCCGGCCGGCCCATTGCATTGTATGTGAGCGGGTGCGCGTTGTATCCCGAGTGCGCGTTGTACAGCAATGGACCGATCGGTGTGCCCGGCCGGCCCATTGCATTGTATGTGAGCGGGTGCGCGTTGTATCCCGAAATACGCGTTGTACAGCAGTGGACCGAACGGTGCGCACACATTGGCTGGGGCCTGGCATGGCAACGGACGCGTTTTGAAGCTCCAACGAGTCTGATGCAGTGAATTCAGTTGGCCAGCCACAACAATGTTGCAAAATCATGGGTGTCATGAAGTTGAAGATTTGAAGGATGCTGTGGGCGTGTATTAGTGCTGCTATTCCATGGATTGGTCAGATTCAGAAGATGCAAACGACTTGGACCTATCACTTTGGACACATGGGACAGTATCTGCCTCTGCAGCACACATATAATGCTGGCTGTTCCCCTGAGAGCTCACTTGCCTGCACTACATGCTCCAGGATGACATCTGCCACCAACACTGCTGCTGTTTATGCATCCTCTGGCTCCTGCAATGGCACGTACTGTGGAGAGAGCCCCAGCCTTCAGCCTTGAGGAGAACCAGGCCCTGCTGGACAGCCTCCTTCCACAGTACAGCAAGCTGTATGGGAAACCAGGGGAGCAGGTGAGTGTGCTGTCCACTGCCTCACTAATTGTGCATGTTGTCTGACTAGCAGGGCTTTCAGTGTGCACACCACTGGCTAGCATGCCCACTGAGTAGTTGTCACACCCCAAAGTGTGTAGTTACATGCACTGAACTGGTACAGTGCAGTAACAGTGCATTCCAACTAGGTTTACTTCCCATGCAATGATACCATGTAGTGACTGCTGGCAAACTGTTCATAGCCATTGTTGCACTGCCTGTGTACATCATATGCCCCTGTGATTGAGACATGTATATCCAACTGTGTGATGCACGTATATGTTGCATGTGTAGTAATGGCCTTTTCACTTTGTCATCCTCACAGGTTGATGCCCACCAGAAGCAGGAAATCTGGCTGACCATCGCCCGGAAAGTAAGATCCGTGGGGGTCTACAGGCGCAGGATCCGCAACTGCCAGAAGAGGTGGCAGGACCTTCGTGGCTGGACCCGGAGGATCGCAAGGGTCCAGCTGAAGCTGTCGCCTCCTCGCAGGAGGGGCGGACACCGGACCCTGACCCCCCACATGCTCCGGATCCTGGCGGTGGTCTTCCCTGACCTGGATGGGCAGCTGAAGGACAGACAGCAGCAAGGAGGGGGTGAGTCCATGACTGCACTGTGCACTTTGTCTGACATGCTATGTGCCCTCCTCTGGCCTGGTTAAACTTCCACAGTACATCAGTCATGTGGTCCAGGACCCATGTCCCTCATTTGTGACATGCCCACTTCTCCTCTGATACGCATATGTGTGGCCCTTATAGTCAGGAAATTGTGTCATTTGGGGACTGTGTCATTGCATTTAGCTTTGCTCAAGCTGGGGGACAGCATTTGTTCCCGTGACTATGTTGTGCGATTCATGGGTGGGTCAATTGCTTACACAATGCCTAAGTTCTGACATGTAATCTGGGTGTAACTTTGATATGTGGTCCGCTTGCTGCTCTGACTCACCACATGTCCCTGGGGAATTTGGCACACACCCATGCTGCTGGTGGGAACAATGTTTGGGCCTCAGGAGTATGTGTATCCAGTGTGTCACACATGCTTAGCCACCTGCCTACTGTCCAGGACTCATCCCTCTTACAGGTGGAGCTGGACAGTAATGCCTACTCCAGGGCATGCAATGCACTCTGTACTCCCACTCCCGTGTATCATCTGGCATGTTGTGATCAGTGTAATGTACCCTCAGGTGTCTGCCTCTGTCTCATTGTGCTGTGTCTTCGTTGTCAGGACTACTGGTATGTTTATCGGTTAGGGCTCAGCATGCCATCTGAGATGTGACCATGATAGACGATACTTCTGTGACTTATAGGTGTCTGATCACTTGACTGTGCACACAGGTGTTTGCGACTGTGACTTTCAGGCAGCTGTATTGTCATTCACAGCACACTGTGAGGTGCTCATGTTCAGAGAGTTGTGTTTCATGTCCCCCATATGTCCAGTTGGTATGACGTGGACAAATAGTAGTACAGATGATGTGGTATTTGGGGGATGGACATGTGCACTTGTCAGTCACATAACTTGCATTCCCCATGCCCTCGGATTGTGACACAGTGCAGACTGTTGTTGGCTGGCTGCCATGGCCATGTGACTTGAGACAGTAATGTATGACTTTGCACGCATTCCTGTGTCATGGCATTCAACTTCCTGAGACTGATCCTGCAGGGGAGTGACATGTGCAACATGCACCCCATTGTGGCATTGACTATCCGGACATGGGTGCATCATGGTGTCTGGTGCTGGTATGCATCACATGCATTTCTATTTAGACTCTGGCCATCCCTTTATCCGGACACCTGCACTGACTCAGTGGCAAGAGATGTGATGTGTGCATGTTCACATACTTCACCGTGTTCCCTGCAATGTCCAACAACTGTGTAGGTGGTGCATGTGTCCACACTGGGGTCTTACCATCAGACAGGCACCAGACAGATGGGTGCAAGGGCAGGAGGGGTGTGAGTCCCATGGTTGACCATCAGACTGACAATTGGCTTCCCCGAATCTGTGTGAGGACTTTAGGCAATGTTCAACTAAGGATGCCAGGGCTTGCTCTGTAATGTGCTGTACTTACTGTGGTGTGTGCGGTCAGTGCAGGTGACTGATGTTTGTCTGTTTCCCTAATTGTTTGCAGATACATCCACGGCCACAGGAGGGGACAGCTCCACGGACCAGGAGGAGCAGCGGAGCCAGACTGGGTCAGCATCGGACCGAGTGGTCAGAGGGACCCAGTGGCACGGAGGGCGAGGGAGCCACACCGAGGAGTCCTCAGCACCATCCACCTCAGCTGAGGACCACAGCAGCTCGGAGGATGACTCCCTTGTGGAGGCGGGTCTCAGCAGCCACCAAAGGCCAGCTAGTCTGTCTGGCCCCGCCACCACCACCCACCGCCCTCCCATTGGCTCCCATTCCTGAGGTCCGTGGAGGCTCCCGTACTCGGGAGCGTGTCTCCTTCGTGCCAGGCACCGCAGCCCCTGCCCCTGTGTCCCCTGCTGCCCTGAGTGAGGAGTCTGTGTACCTCCTTCGGCAGCTCCATGTAGGGCAGACAGCAATGCTGAGTGTCCTCCATGCACACACCACTCTGTTGACACAGCTGGTGTCGTTCATGGAGGGCATCTCGACGGGTATGTCTGCCCTACAGAGGAGCAATAAGTCCATGGACTCCTCCCTGATGGCAGCAGTGTCCCTCCTCCAACAGTCCCTCACCCCTCCCACCTCTGCCCCATCCACACTTCCTGCCCCCTACCTGTCCAAAGCACATGCACACCTGCACAGTCACCCAAACACACAGACACGAGCAGCACAGACACACCCAAGAGAAAGGCAAGACGTGCACACAAGCATCCTCAGGGGACTGATACCACAGACACAGGGGACGGGGAACACACACACACACAGGCATCCACATTAACTCCGCAGTCCTCCAAATCCTCTCCCTCCAAGACCCCTTCCCTTGCCTCGCCTGCTACCACACCTACACAGCAGATCTTCCTGTGTGACCTCGGCCTCTTCCCCTCCAATCCTGCTGATCCAGCATACCGGGGGAAGAGGAAGTCCACCCACACAGAGGGAGTGCCCCTCGCCCCCGGACACCCTCCCCCAGGCGCAGGCAGAGTGAGCCCCCCACCCGCAAGTCCCCCGGTCCCGGAAGAGCAAGACCCCGCCACCGCCCTGCAAGTCAACCACCCAGTCTCTCACCTCCATCCCCCAGGCCACCACTCCACAGGTTCCACCGCCACACCCTGCCCCAGGTTCCCCCACACACCGATACCGCATCCCCAAACTGCTTAGGCCCTCCCCCTGCCACTTGCTCTTCCACCCCCAAACCAGACGCTCTGCCTGTTTGTGCCACTGGTGTGGAGACCGTGTCCCCCCTCTGTCCTGCCCAGCTCTTCTGCCCCCCTTCCACTACCTTGGAGTCATGCACTGCGGTGGAGTCCACAACCACCCCGTCTGACTCGGGCACTGCATTGGGGACCCAGTCCACTCCATCTGACCAGCCCACTGCAGTGGTTGCAGCACCAACACCATCTGACTTGAGCCCTGCGGTGGTGCCAGCCCCCCTGAGTCAGACACCTCCACTGCAGTTGCCGGTGACACTCCTGCACCCACCTCCCCTTCACTGCCTCCTTCTGGCATCCCCTGATCCTGTCCCTGCGGTGCCTGGCCTGCCCCTCGTATGCCCCTCCAAGGGGGATGTCCCCTGTCCGTACCTGTGCAGGCAAGCAATTGTTGACAAGTTGTCACACATCACCCTGTTGGGACTGTATATTTGGACTGGCCATTGGCCTTAGTTTATTTTGGACTTTTGATTTGAGTTGCACACTTGCTGAATAAAGCCTCTTTTTGTTTACTTGTGGTTAATCTTTGGAGGTACATGATGTAGATGTGTGGAATCATGCATTTGCTGTTGTAATAGTGTTCAGATCAGGTAAATGAAGTTTTGCTGTGATGGGCTCCATGTGGTCCATGGGACATGTGTCCTAATCTAGTCTGGATCTATAGCATCCTTTGCTGCAGTCTGAGGGTGTAATGTTCAGCATTTGACACAGGGATGTACGTTTAGCATTTGTAGATTACCATCTTTGTCCTACACTGATGCACATCTGGTGGGCTTACCACTGTCCAATGTTCCTAGTACCCTGACTGTGTGCCCGTCTCCAATGGACATGCAGTTTAGCACATCAAATTTGGAGGACTCATCTGTGTACACAGTGCAAGTTGCTTGACACGTGTCTTGGGTGTATGCAGATGACTGACGTGACACTCCCGTGCCCAGGCTGATATGAGCAGAGCCTTCAGTGTGTTGTAGTTGTTGACTCACTGACCGAGTGTTCTGCTGACATGTTTGAGTCGTGCACAGACAAGGTTTGGCACAGCTGACCTTCCACAGGAGTGGAGTGCCCTCATGGCAGTGCGTGATTCCGTGATATAGGCTGTGCCCGTGTTGTGTGTTGTGTAGGCATGTCTGTGCGTGTTCCCTTCTCCTTTTCCTACACAGGCTGTGTCCCTACGGATGATCCTGTTTGTGATGCTTGCTGAGTTGTTCTGTGTTCATCCAGCATCTTGGACCTGGTTTCTCCGGGATGTGGGTGCATGGCAAACTAATGTTCATGAGGTTGTCATCCCTAGTTGTCTTTGTTGTCAGGGCTGGGGATGTGGGCAAACGCAGATGGGACACAGTCAGGATTCCTCTTGGCACTTGTTGGTTACACAAGTAATGTGATTTTCTGTTTGTGTATGCTTTCAGTGATTGTGACACGTTGTGTGTGTGACTGCTGCCACTCCTCAGGGTCAGAGCTGCAATGTTGGAAGTTGTCTATGTGTGTCCTTTGTGGGTCAGCTTGGCTTCTTCATTGGTGTGTGACTATGGCCAGGATCCCATTGTTTGGGGTGGATTTCACGTCATGCCCATGTACGGCATACTGTGCAGTGTGTCAGACATTCACAAGTCTTGTTGACTGGCCATGTGTGATGGGTTTCTGCACCTTATTTCCCCCACCACCCCTGGGATTGTCATGGGTGCATGTGCAATGTCAGCAGTCCATGTGAGCTTCACTGCTGCACATTGGTGGAGATCAAGGTGTGTGGCGTTGAGTGTGTGCAAATGTGAGTTGTTGCACGGCTGGGGCACTACCTCCATATTGTCCTTGGCTGGCAGGCCATGCTGAGTGCTTTGTGCTTGTATAGGTGTGATGGTAGTTTGTTGCTCAGGACACATGGCTGTGGTTCACAGTGTGGATGACATCTACCTTTGTCATCACAGTGTGATTGTCATGCAGGCTAGTGTCACCACAATGTGGGGTCCCTGGGGGAGTGCTGTGGTGGTTCTGTCTCTTGCTGTGTTTGTTGCTGTTCCTACAAGCTTGTGTGACATGTGTAATTTGGGCTCCCTCTCATCTCACAATGCCTGTTTGCCCACATAGGGAATCCAATCCATGAGTTACTTCTGTATGTGACTGTGTTGACATCTGTGTATTAGTGAATCTGGCCTCCTCATGTGTTGTGTGTTTGCCTGGGGACACTGGCACACAACCCCCTCACCTGTTGTGTTTGATATGCAGTGTGTCTGCCTGTTTGTGTTTGTGCATTTGCACCACTGCATTGGCATATCTTTAGTTTGCCATTGGCTGTATGTTGTTTGTTGGCTTTCCCCTGCTGGCCCTGGGACTGCTAGGTCATCAGTCCATCACATTGGTCATGGTTAGTATGTCCCATTGCTGCCATGGTATGGTATTTGTTCACCTGACATCTACAGTCTCCACAGGATATCTACATTTGTGTGTCCATTGGTGCAGATATGTGGGTCTGCATTATGATGCTCACTTCTGTCATTGTGTTATTTGTGAATGTAGACAATGTGGGCCCCCATGGCTGATGTTTGTGTGCACATGGCCAGAACGATGTGTCATTGGCACTGCACTGCTTGCCTCACACAATCTATGTTGCTATGGGACACAAGCACTACAATGCCACTGTAGTGTTTGGTGTTGTGTGGCCAGGAATAATCCCTGCAGTTTTGTTTTTGCCGCTTTTACCAGGACTACACGTACCTTTTGGGCACTGTGGTGATGGGGCTTTGGGCCCCATTGCCACACTGTTCAATATGTGCTTCAGCTATGGAGCACACACTTACCTTTGGGCACTGTGGTGATGGGGCCATTGCCACACTGTTCAAAATGTGCTTCAGCTATGGAGCACACACTTACCTTTGGGCACTGTGGTGATGGGGCTTTGGGCCCCATTGCCACAGTGGTCATGGTCTGCTTGCATTGTGTAGGCCACACACACACTTATGTGTGACACATGTGTTAGGGGGTCACATTGTATGTTCAATGTCATGTTCAGTGTTGTATGCATTTGACACAGACCACACACGCTTGTCATGGTGTTGGGGCTGGGATGTAATTTACAGACAGTCCTTATGTGGGAGTATACTAGTTGTGTCATGCATTACCCATCCTATGAGTAGGGGTTGTTGTAGTGGCAGGCATCCAGCCCCCCATGTGTGGGGATGGTAGTAGTGGTAGGTATCCAGCCCCCCATGAGTGGGGATGGTAGTGGTGGTAGGCATCCAGCCCCCCATGAGTGGGGATGGTAGTAGTGACAGCCATCCAGCCCACCCTGAGTAGGGGTGGTGTTAGTGGTAGGCATCCATCCCCCTATGGGTGGGGATGGTAGTAGTGGTAGGCATACAGCCCCCCATGAGTGGGGATGGTAGTAGTGGTAGGCATCCAGCCCCCCATGAGTGGGGATGGTAGTAGTGGTAGGCATCCTGCCCCCCATGAGTGGGGATGGTAGAAGTGGTAGGCATCCTGCCCCCCATGAGTGGGGATGGTAGTAGTGACAGCCATCCAGCCCACCCTGAGTAGGGGTGGTGTTAGTGGTAGGCATCCATCCCCCTATGGGTGGGGATGGCAGTAGTGGCAGGCATCCAGCCCACCCTGAGTAGGGGTGGTGTTAGTGGTAGAGCATCCATCCCCCTATGGGTGGGGATGGTAGTAGTGGTAGGCATCCAGCCCCCCATGAGTGGGGATGGTAGTAGTGGTAGGCATCCAGCCCCCCATGAGTGGGGATGGTAGTGGTGGTAGGCATCCAGCCCCCATGAGTGGGGATGGTAGTAGTGGTAGGCATCCAGCCCCCCATGAGTGGGGATGGTAGTAGTGGTAGGCATCCAGCCCCCATGAGTGGGGATGGTAGTAGTGGTAGGCATCCATCCCACTATGGGTGGGGATGGCAGTAGTGGCAGGCATCCAGCCCCCCCTGAGTAGGGGTGGTGTTAGTGGTAGGCATCCATCCCCCTATGGGTGGGGATGGTAGTAGTGGTAGGCATCCAGCCCCCATGAGTGGGGATGGTAGTAGTGGTAGGCATCCAGCCCCCATGAGTGGGGATGGTAGTAGTGGTAGGCATCCAGCCCCCCATGAGTGGGGATGGTAGTAGTGGTAGGCATCCAGCCCCCCATGAGTGGGGATGGTAGTAGTGGTAGGCATCCAGCCCCCATGAGTGGGGATGGTAGTAGTGACAGCCATCCAGCCCACCCTGAGTAGGGGTGGTGTTAGTAGTAGGCATCCATCCCCCTATGGGTGGGGATGGTAGTAGTGGTAGGCATCCAGCCCCCCATGAGTGGGGATGGTAGTAGTGGTAGGCATCCAGCCCCCATGAGTGGGGATGGTAGTAGTGGTAGGCATCCTGCCCCCCATGAGTGGGGATGGTAGTAGTGGTAGGCGTCCAGCCCCCCATGAGTGGGGATGGTAGTAGTGACAGCCATCCAGCCCACCCTGAGTAGGGGTGGTGTTAGTGGTAGGCATCCATCCCCCTATGGGTGGGGATGGCAGTAGTGGCAGGCATCCAGCCCACCCTGAGTAGGGGTGGTGTTAGTGGTAGGCATCCATCCCCCTATGGGTGGGGATGGTAGTAGTGGTAGGCATCCAGCCCCCCATGAGTGGGGATGGTAGTAGTGGTGAGCATACAGCCCCCATGAGTGGGGATGGTAGTGGTGGTAGGCATCCAGCCCCCCATGAGTGGGGATGGTAGTAGTGGTAGGCATCCAGCCCCCATTAGTGGGGATGGTAGTAGTGGTAGGCATCCTGCACCCCATGAGTGGGGATGGTAGTAGTGGTAGGCATCCAGCCCCCATGAGTGGGGATGGTAGTAGTGACAACCATCCAGCCCACCCTGAGTAGGGGTGGTGTTAGTGGTAGGCATCCATCCCCCTATGGGTGGGGATGGCAGTAGTGGCAGGCATCCAGCCCACCCTGAGTAGGGGTGGTGTTAGTGGTGAGCATCCATCCCCCTATGGGTGGGGATGGTAGTAGTGGTAGGCATCCAGCTCCCCATGAGTGGGGATGGTAGTAGTGGTAGAGCATCCAGCCCCCCATGAGTGGGGATGGTAGTGGTGGTAGGCATCCAGCCCCCATGAGTGGGGATGGTAGTAGTGGTAGGCATCCAGCCCCTATGGGTGGGGATGGTAGTAGTGGCAGGCATCCATCCCCCTATGGGTGTGTATGGCATTGGTGTTGGCCATCCCACCCCTATGGTTCTGCTATTGCTTGTGTACGTCATTTGTGCATCCCTATGTGTGTGTGACATATTTCGGGTACGTGTTGTTTGTTTGTGTTGTGGGTGTTTGACTTACCGTCTGCGCCGTACGCGTCCGATACCGGTCCCGGTAATAGATGTAGAAGTATTGGTAGGACCTGCGCGATGGGATTCATGGTTGGGTCGTCTCATTCGGGTTTCTCGTGGCTTCGACCTCGTACTCGTCGCTGGCTTGTTCGTCTCGTCGCCGTGGATCGTCTTATGGCGCGAATCGGAGCTTATGTGCAGCTCTCCCGGATGCTCATACGTGCCGGGCGTAGCGACGAGTTCGGCGCGTACGGAAGACGCATCGTACTAGTCCGGCCGGAAGGTGCAGTGTGTTTGGTTCCGTGCGACTCGATTCGGCGTTTACGGATCCGGCTCGGGCGGGGAACAGGAGCTAGAATGGGTAGAGTACGGCTCGCTCGGAATCTGGGCTGTTATGCGCATCGTACTTGTTCGTTCGGTAGAGTGTTCGAGTCGGTCGGAAAACACGCCTTCGGCTGGTATTTTTCCGGGCGAATACTGTTAGGTGCGCTTCCGGCCGAC